>CM055117.1:223336747-223426747 GCA_029206835.1 Rana muscosa | reverse complement strand
GAGGATAAGGACTGATGTGAATGTACAATGTATATGTAAAGCGCTGCGTAAATTGACGGCGCTATATAAGTACCTTAAATAAATAAATACACAATCGGTTTCTAGCTATAATTTTTCCAATGCAGGTTAAAGCTTTGGAATCCAAATGGCCATTTGAGTAGGGTTGGTTAAGATACAATGGCTAAAGCACCTAAAGAATTAGGTCTTCAACAATACTAAACAAGTCCAGTTGAAGTTGACTAGAGACTACCGGTAATTGATATATGAGGATTTGGATAAATAAAATATTTAACATACATGAAACTTCTTTTTTTTTTTTATAGACTTAGACGTTCTCTGGCTCCGTAAATTGCTTGCTGGCTTCTACGCTGAAGCTACTGGCTCTTGAATTCTTGCATGAACATGACCAGGCTGTTGGCAACACACTTTCCTTCCATGCAGTTAAATCTTCCCAGTTTAATCTATAAAATGTATTTCCACTTCTGCAGCCAATATGGGATAATACCTACTTTATATTCATTACATGTTCCCATTCACATAGCATAGCTTAAAAAATGGCTGCCTACCTTTCTCCATGAACTTTTCTGAAAACTCCAAGAAGTCTACTCCAAAAATCAACTTCTTTCTTTATATAATATTTATGCAAGTCTAAAGAGTTCCGTTTGCCATGATTGTGGCATCTGTCTGTACTCCGTTGGCAGATTTCATTATCAGTTGTTAGAACAGACAGTCCTGCACATCCTGCTAACAAAGTGTTAAAAATCTCAAGCCTTGGGTGGTTAGTTTTAAAGTGGTTGTAAAGCCTGAAGGTTTTTTACCTTCATGCATTCTAAGCATGAAGGTAAAAAGCCTTCAGTAGGCAGCTTCCCCCGCAGCCCCCCCCCCAATACTTACCTAGGCCCGATCCAGTGATGTGCACGAGAGTGGCTGCTCTCCCAGATCTCTACCTCCTCAATGACTGAGAGACAGCAGGGGAGCCATTGCCAATTGTCAATCACAGCCAATGAAGAAGGAGCAGGGGGAGGGGCAGAGCCCCACCTGTGTGCGCCTTATGAACACACAGAGCGGGGCTCAGGAGCGAGCATGAACGAGTGCCCCCATGGCAAGCAGCTTGCTATGGGGGCACTTGGCAAGAGGGGAGCAGCCCAGAATGCTGGCTGAGGACCCCGAGAAGATATGCATGAAGGTATAAAACCTTTAGTATGTAGCTTCCCCCGCAGCCTCCCTCAATACTTACTTAAAGTGGAGTTCCACTCAAAAGTGGAATTTCCACGTATCCATCGCCTCTCCCCTTCAGTGCGACATTTAGCACCTTTCATGGGGGAGGGGGGGTACGGGTACCTGTTTTTGACAGGTACCGTTCCCCACTTCCGGAGATGGTGCCATAGCGCTGTCTGTCGGAATTTTGTCCCCCCTCCCCCTTCCTCCGCCGCGCCAATTAGAAAGCACCTGCGCAGTAGGGAACTGGTTGTGAAGCCGAAAGGCTTCACTGCTGGGTTCCTTTACCAGGAATAGCGGCGGCTGCACCCGACAGCTGATCCGAAGTGCAGCTGGGCTGCTGACATCACGGGCTCCCTGGATAGGTAAGTGTCCTTATATTAATAGGCAGCAGCTGCAGTATTTGTAGCTGCTGATTTAATCTTTTGTGGGGGGCTGGGCCTTCTCTTTAAGCCCACTCTCGATCCAGTGATGTGCATGAGAGCGGCTGTTCTCCCAGATCTCTACCTCCTCCTTGGCTAAGAGACAGCAGGGGAGTCATTGGCTCCCACTGCTGCCAATCACAGCCAATGAGGAAGGAGTGGTGGAAGGGGCCAAATCCCGTTTTGTGTGTGTCTTACGGACACACAGAGCGGGGCTCGGAAGTGAGCACGCACGAGTGCCCTCATAGCAAGCGACGGGGGCACTTAGCAAGGGGGAGGAGCCCAGAGCGCTGTCTGAGACCCCGAGAAGAGGTTAGAGGCTCCTCAGGACTGCTCCATGTTTTAGTGCGCTTTTCTGTTTGTTAGGAATAATTAAATACTGGAGTGTGCAAGATCTGGGCACAGGTTGACTTTACAATACCATTTGTTTTCATCAATCAATACATTTCTATCCTTAAGCCTGCTACAAACATTGCAGTATAGCGTGGACATAAAGTCGCTATCCTACTGCCCTGGTGCATTTCAGACATTGTGCAACCATTTGTGTTTACCCCTTGGTAGATGAGGTCCTCTGCAGACACCTCTGTTGTCAACTTATCAGAAAAAAAATGCAAGCACTGGCCAAAGTTTCTGTTGATAGCTCACAGATATTAGATTGTTATATATCCTGATTGGGAGACTGACATCCAATTTGCATGGATATTTTATGATCCGAGAAAATTCGACCAAACTGTAGTTTTCCCAGAGATCTTGGGCCAAGGTCTTACCAACAGAACTTGGCAACAAATTCAGGATTGGTCAAGGTTTATCAAACATATAGGAGTACACTGTATGATATGAATGATGCTTGAATCGCCCCACCTAAAGAAAAGCACCACTCAGCGCTTCAGGATACTAATGAAGTAAAAGAGCCTAGAACATCAATCTAAAACCATGTGCAATGAAATAAAAATATTAAAGATAAAATCAAATAAAATGATAGCAGCTGCTTAAAATTACAAACATATAAATACAACAATATTAAAACACTCAAAATGGCAAAGAGTCCTCAGTTATACTGTAGCAGCGCTTGACGTCAAATTCTAAATGTTGACGAAACTTCCATATATTAGTTCATACAGGGAATAAAGTGCCAAAAATGATGATATAGTGCAGTAGCTGACAGTTCTAATCAGTGCACCATCCACCAAACCCCTTTACAAAATGTGCGTACCAGAAGTTAAAATATTCAGGCAAAATATATGGTCAGTAAGGTGAGCGCGAGCACCCGGTTACCGCGATCCTGGAGGGGATACGTCTGTGTACAGCAGTCGTAAACTCCTCTTCCTGGTTCACCTGCGGTCCGTGGAGCGCATACGTCACTTCCTGTTCAGCGTGATCACCCCTGGCGCGTTTCGTCACTTCCTGACTTCGTCTGAGGGCGTGATCACGTCTGAACGTCAGCAGTTTATGTAATGAGTGACTCTTTGCCATTTTGAGTGTTTTTAATATTGTTGTATTTATATATATGAGTACACATTTAATGTAATCACTTTATTCAGCATGTTTTCCATAACTTTACTATGAATGCTTTCCTCACAGCTATCAAATAGAATCTCAAGTAAATTTTTATTAAACTGCCTCTTTTGCTTTGCAGTTATTCACATCCTTCTGTGACATCCTTTTCTCATACTGCCAGTATGTCAGCAGTGTGATTAAGCTTTTTAACAGACAGCTCTGATGCTCCCATTGATGCATGAAGACTGCAGAATTCCAGGTATAATAGATAGTTTTAGTCAATAACTCAGCATGCATTAAAGGAACCTGTCATTAATGGGCTTTACACTTACAGCGCTGTTCCCTATAAACTAATGATGTTGGCAATACACGGGATGGCAGTGCAGCGCCAACCTTCCATGCAGAAAACTGTACCAACAACACAAACTTTTTTTTGTGGGAAAAATGTAAAACTCCTCAATGACAGACTTTCTGACTAATTGATCCAATGCTGGACCTGGTAGGTGCACCACAATTGTCATAACTACTGCTTGAGTCACACAAGTGACAGGTCCCCGTGTGACTGAGTACTATTGTTCTATGGAAGGCATGCCCATCAATGTCCTTCATAACTTTCTGCCTTATTGGTCGACAGTCTCAAAAGCTACGAGAAACTCCCAAGCTTGCCTGGGCCAGCTGCAATCAGTGGAACATCAATTACTCGCTGTTACCACTAGAGGTGCACCGAAGAAATGTTGGTGCCAAAACAGAAAATGTAGGATGCACTTGGCCGAAAACCGAAACTAAAAATTACAGTTTTTAACCACTTAAGGACCAAGCCTGTTTTTCAGACTTGGTGTTTACAAGTTTAAAACATTTTTTTTTTGCTAAAAAATTACTTAGAACCCCCAAACATTATATATTGTTTTTTTTTCGAACATCCTAGAGAATAAAATGGCGGTCATTGCAATACTTTTTGTCACATCGTATTTGCGCAGCGGTCTTACAAGCGCACTTTTTTTGGAAAAAATCCACTTTTTTTAATTAAAAAATAAGACAACAGTAAAGTTAGCCCAAGTTTTTTTTTATATTGTGAAAGATAATGTTACGCCGAGTAAATTGATACCCAACATGTCACACTTCAAAATTGCGCCTGCTCGTGGAATGGCGTCAAACTTTTACCCTTAAAAATCTCCATAGGCAACGTTTAAAATATTCTACATGTTGCATCTTTTGAGTTACAGAGGAGGTCTAGAGCTAGAATTATTGCTCTCACTCTAACGATTGCGGCGATACCTCACTTGTGTAGTTTGAACACTGTTTTCATATGCAGGCGCTACTCACGTATGCGTTCGCTTCAGCGCGCGAGCTCGTCGGGACGGGGCGCTTTAAAAAAAATTTTTTTTGTTTTCTTATTTATTTTACTTGATTTTATTTTTACACTGCTTTAAAAAAAAAAAAATGGGTCACTTTTATTCCTATTACAAGGAATGTAAACATCCCTTGTAATAGAAAAAAGCATAACAGGTCCTCTTAAATATGAGATCTGGGGTCAAAAAGACCTCAGATCTCATATTTACACTAAAATGCAATAAAAAAAAAAAAAGTAATTTGAAAAAATGACAAAGAAAAAAATGTCCCTTTAAAACGTATGGGCAGAGCTGACGTTTTGACGTCAGCTCCGCCTTGCTATGGTATGGAGACGGGTGGGGGCCATCTTTCCCTCGCTCGTATCCATACCACAGAGGGAGAAGGACCCGATCGCCTCCGCCGCTACTGACAGCTCCGGTAAGCGGCGGAGGGCGCGGGAGAGCGTCGGGAGGGGGGGCCCTCTCCCGCCGCCGATTACCGGAGCCGTCAGTAGCAGCGGAGGCGATCGGGTCCTTCTCCCTCTGTGGTATGGATATCTCGGTTGTGGCAGCAGCTGCTGCCGTTACCGAGATATCCATCTTTAAAGTGATGACGTATATATACAGTGGGCGGTCGTTAAGTGGTTAAAGAATATATTTATATTTTTATATATAAATTGTATTATATTCGACTCTAATTAATATATCATTAATTTAACCACTTAAGGACCGAAAGGATTTGCCCCCTTAATGACCAGGCCATTTTTTGAGATACGGCACTGTGTCGCTTTAACTGACAGTTGCGCGGTCGTGCGAAGTTGTACCCAAACAAAATTGATGTCCTTTTTTTCCCACAAATAGAGCTTTCTTTTGGTGGTATTTGATCACCAAGGCTGTTTTATTTTTTGCGCTATAAACAAAAATAGAGCAACAATTAAAAAAAATTAACCAATATGTTTTACCTTTGCTATAATAAAAATCCCCCAAAAAAACAAAAAAATATTCATCAGTTTAGGCCAGGGATATGCAATTAGCGGACCTCCAGCTGTTGCAAAACTACAAGTCCCATCATGCCTCTGCCTCTGGGTGTCATGCTTGCTGCTGTCAGAGTCTCGCTATGCTTCATGGGACTTGTAGTTTGGCAACAGCTGGAGGTCCGCTAATTGCATATCCCTGGTTTAGGCCAATATGTATTCTTCTAGATATTTTGGATAAAAAAAAAAAAAAAAAATCCCAATAACCTTATATTGATTGATTTGCTCAAAAATTATAGCGTCTACAAAATAGGGGATAGATTTATGGCATTTTTTTATAAAATTTTTTTTTAGTAATGGCGGCGATTTGCGATTTCTGCGACATTGTGGCGGACAGATTAGACACCTTTGACACTTTTTTGGGACCAGTGACATTTATACAGCGATCAGAGCTAAAAATAGCCACTGATTACTGTATAAATATGTCACTGGCAGGGAAAGGGTTAACACGAGAGGGGGTGATCAAGGGGTTAAGTGTTCCCTAGGGAGGTGTTTCTAACTGTGGGGGGAGTGGACTGACTGGAGGAGGAGAGAGATTGCTGTTCCTGATCGCTAGGAACAGAAGATCTCTCTCTACCCCCTGTCAGAACGGGGATCTGTTTGTTTACATACACAGATCCCCGTTCTGGCTCTCTGTGGAGCGGTCACGATTGGCCCGGCGGACATTGTGGCCGCCGGGCCATACGCATCGGCTCCGGAGCCGTGCCCCGGGCACGCACCCCCTATTGCTCTTAAAGCGGCAGACGTACACCTACGGCAATTCACGCAGCTGTGCCAACCTGCCGCAGAATAATGATGGCGGCTGGTCGGCAAGCGGTTAAATAAATATGTATTTAGCGTCGGCCATCATTGGCACTTTTAGCGCAAGAAAAGCTCAAGAAAAATGCATCCCTTTAAAATTCTATGCATGTCTGCACACTGATCTGTTGGGCTTCCATTGTGGTGTTAAAATTCCTGCTTGCTGCATTTTTGGTCAGTTAAAAAAATTGCACACAAACGCACCTCCCAGTTCAAATGCATTGAAAATGCAGCAAGAACACATCATTAACGCACCCATGTTACATATCTGATGCGTTTTTTGAGTCACATGACCTATGAAAAAGACAGAAGAATTCTTTTGAAGGACTCGTTTACATTTGCAGTGGTTTTTACCTTCCCCTGAAAAGCGATCTGCCGTGTATTGCTTTTTAGAGGGCAGTTGACAGGCAGCTCAGAAGCAATATGTTGTCTTTTCCCCACTTGTATTACCCTTGAAAGGCTGCATGCCTAATACTGGGTTGCAGGGCAGTTCCAGCGGGGTCCCTATTCACTTGGGTGGAAACAAAAAAAAACACTTTAACTGTATTTTTCAAGATCCACAAAAGCTTTAAACTTTGTGTGCGCAAAATGCCTTTGCAAACCCAAAAATGACCTTGTAAAAGCAGTGGTGACATCATCACTGTGCTGTGCATAGCCTGTGCAGAGCTGTGGAAGGAGCCCAACAGGCCCCACCCACTACAGGCTACCTGCAGAAAAATACAGGAGGGGGTGGAGACCAGACCAGTTACCCTGTGCAAGGAGAGAGAGCAGCAGTGATTGGTCTATATTACAGGATGCCCCTGCATAGAGGCAAAGTTTCACACTGGATTACTGCACAAATCTGGAAGAAATACACAAAGCACTCCGAGATTCAGGTAAGAATACACTTAGACAAGATTTGCTTGTCCTAGAGTGAAGCGTTAACTAATTCCTGCCCAGCCTATAGCAAAATGATGGCTGGGCAGGCCTCCCAACGATCCAGGTGGACATCATATGCTGCACAGCGTCGTGATCAGTCACCAGATGCGTTCACTGGACACAGCTGAAGACTGATCAGGGTACCGGCTCGCAGCATGCATTGTCTGAAATGGTGCCATATACACAAGTTTAAAGCTTTGTCCATTGAACACCCTTTTGCATTGTAGTCCCTTTTGCTTTCCAATTTACCGCTTAGCCCTACCCAGATTTTCTTTCTATGTTTATTCCCAGATGCCCCTACTTTATGTACAACCTACCATCCGCTGTTCCATGGGGGTTTCATTCCCAGGCACATCTGTTCTGTATATCCTTGCGGTTTATACCGCCTCAGCTCTCGGGAGAGACACTGTCCGCAGTTTATCTTCGGTGCTCACGACTATATGTCACATCCATGGTCATTGTGTAAGTATGGGGAGAGGTTTCAGCTGTATTATCCTCCCCCCTACATAATATATATATATTTTTTTAACCTCTTTATTTTGACAGTGTTCATTTATCTACATTTTGTAGACATTCTCCTTGCATCTGCTCCTTATAAATGGATATAATTCCATGAAACGCGTCGAGCTTTCAGATGCTACATTTAGATGTGTAGAATGTGGATTCTTAATCTATTCTTACCAATGTTTGGATGGTTTGTGCCTACATTAAAGTGTAAGTAAACCCCCCTATCGTTTTCAGACAAGGAAGCGGCCATCTTTGCCTCTGTTTAATCTACAACTGCCATGATGCTGCACATGTGATCAGCTATGATACCAGCCATTGGATGGTTTGACAGTTTGGTTGAGAGCACAACCAATGGGAGGGTTACATTTCCGGCACGTGCCGGAAATTAAACTGTTTTATGGATGGGTTTACTTCCGCTTTAATCAAGTTGGGTTCTATTTTATATGAGAATATGGATTGACAAATTTCGCAAATTTCAAGCCCTATGCCATTACCATGTTTGTTCACTTGTAAATATAGCAACTTATTTGTTTTTATTCATTTTAAACTTGCATGTGTGCCAAGAGTATGTGCATTGTTACAAAGAATAAATACATTGTTATCAGTACTTTGTGTCCTTGTTGCTTTCCTGCTGCATGCTCCCAACCTTTCTCTTTTTGCTATTGCTTTCCATGGACCAATACTCAACCCGAATATTTCTCAGAAGCACAGCTCACCGGATGCTAACTATCATTCAGCTCTGGTCTGTATAAAGGCCTTACCATGGCATTTGCACTTAATCAGAGCTATCTATGAGTCACATTAGGAAGCACAGTCAGTGAAGCAATTTAAGGTTAACCACGCATTTTTAAACACAGGATATCACAATTTAAATATGCAGCTAAACTTACTAAGAAAGCTCTACATTATTGGCTGGAAGAAAAAAACAAACGAAAAGAGAAAAAACCCCAGAGAAGCCAGATGAATAAGAAAGCAGTAAAGATAAGAAAGCTGCGGTGAGAACTGCACACCTGGAGCTGTGGTTTCTTGTATGCATTACTGCCAGGTGTATTCAGCAACCTACTGTGCCTAGACTGGTATTTTTAAGAAAGTTTGTGGCGGAATATTAAATATACAGGGGGGAAGGCAATTATTATGAAAAGAATTAGGTAGAACTGTGCCAAAACTAACCAAATTAAAAGTTTTAGGCGTCATCAGAAGGCATGGGCTACCAGCATATACCTTTTCATAATGTGTCCACTCAAAGCAGCCTGTATTATCTATACAAATATTGACTTTCAAATTCAGCATCTTTTTAGGCACAAGAATGGCTCTGCTCCCACATAGCAATGCCCAGGCCTTCCAAGAAGCCACTCAGGCACCGGACATGGGAAGGAGTGCCTGTTCTTCAAAATAGGAAGTGGAGTTGATATGGAGGTGTGGGCTCTGGACAGTGAGGAAATATCACATTGCACAACTAAAGTTAGGAGTGCAATCAGCTGCAGCTTTTAGGTTGTCCAATTTATTTATTTTTGTATTATTTTTAAAGCATACAGATTATACAGTATATTGGCAATAATATAAGAAAGAATAGTGACAAATAGAGAGTACAAAATTACACGTAGACATACATTTGGCTGTATGTTGGTATAAGAAGTAATCTTATGGGAAATAGAAGAGAGTAGGGTACCAAGTTTCACAAAGGTGAACAGTGGGGTGGAATGGTCATGCATTTATCTGAAGCTAGAAAGCAAGTGGCCTCCCATAGGAGGCCATTAGTGGCGCTCCATTTGTTGTATTTTGGAGTTGGGGTGGGCTAGAAGTAAGGCAAGTTGCTAGTGCTGCATGTGAGGGATTGTGGGCAGGGGGAACTGTTAAAAGGTAATGGAAGATTAAACAAGAGAAGAGGTGAAAGGAATGAGAGAAAGGGAAAACCTTGGGGAGGGAAAAAAAAAAAGGGAACTGGAAGCAAGTGAAGGCCCAGGAGTTACCCAATGTTTAGATGGAAAACAGTGAATCCTGGTAATAGAGGGTCATGTGTTGGTTGTGTAATTAATTTCATTACCATACCATCTGACATTTTTTTTTTTTATTCTTTATTTAGTGGAATGCGTCAAAATACAAAAACATGGCATGACAGATCTATCGGGTACAGGCAGATCTTTGGAAGCATTTTGTGTGAAAAGGGCAACTTAAAACTTAAAACCTTCCCACGACCAACATACAATAAATGGTACAGTTTTACATAGGAGGCTCAAACAGGAAGCAGAACTGCTGGCATAATGTATAATAAGGACTAAGAGCCTTAAAGGCATATGAAGAAACAAATACTGTAGATTGGTAGCTAAATGAGCTTAGGAGAAAGAGCATTGAGGGTGGTAAATGTGTATGTACCATAAACAATACACTATAAATGAACAGTGCATCCAATTGGTCATACCTGGGAAGTAAATGCAAACGAAGAACATTTTTGGATGAGAAAGGTGTTAATCCTAATGCATCTAGACAGGGAAGAGAAACTATAATAAAAGGGGTGAGGGAGGTGTGAGGGGGTTAGCTCGGCAGCGGGTGTGTGTGACCCCCGGGATGGGCTCCCCACACAAAAACAGGCCGAGCAAACGGAGGTTGTGGTTTTCAAAATCAAAAAAAGGTGCGGTTTATTTTCTATTTACAGTGACAAAACACAGCAAAGCCAAAAGAAACATAAACAAAATAAATCCTGGTCAACTTGACCTCTGACTAAACATACAGGTTTCCTAACTAACAACTGGGATCAGCCTAGTGCTGTCCTAGTCCCTAAGTCCCTGGTTTTAAATGTCCAAGCAAATAGCCACACAGGCTTTGTCTCACCGCACAGGGGTTCACTCTCCCTAGACAGTCCACACAGGTCTGGGTCCAGGCATGAACAAACACCTAATGAATCTGGGAGTTTTTATAGAGGCCTAAATGAGCTGACAAGCTTCAGCTGGTCTCATCAACTCCCTGTCTGCACGACGCCCCACACTCTCCCTAGAGGTATGAGTCATCCATGAGCCCACTAGCCTCAGCTGGGCTTATACAACTCTCCACCTAGTTGTATAAGTCGGCGTAAAGCCTGAATCTGGGCGAAATATATCTACCCCCCTGGATGCAACCAGGTGACTTTACCTTCCTGCTGTCACATACCCCCCCCTCTTGTTTTAACCTCGGGGTTGGAACACCAGCAATCAGGCATTCATGTACTCGAGACAAAGCATCCACATTCCCCATTTGAACGCCAGGGCGATGCTTTACTGTGAAGTTGAATTCCTGGAGGGCCAGGAACCACCTATTCACTCTTCTATTTGTTTCCTTGTTTTGAGCCATCCACTTTAACGGAGCGTGATCCGTAACCATGTCAAAGTGCCTACCTAGCAGGTAGTACCGAAGGGAATCTAGAGCCCACTTCACCGCTAAACACTCCTTTTCAACCGTGGCGTAATTTACCTCATGGGACTTCAACTTCCTGCTGAGGTAAATGACTGGGTGCTCTTCCCCGTTCCAGACCTGGGACAATACTGCTCCTAACCCCACATCTGACGCATCACTTTGTACGACAAAGTCTTTAGAGAAGTCGGGTGAGTACAACACTGGCTGGCTACATAAGGCTTGTTTCAAGAATTGGAATGCTGCCTCAGCCTCGGGGGTCCATTTAATCATGACCGACCCTTTCCCCTTCGTTAGGTTGGTTAGGGGCACAGCCTTAGAAGCAAAGTGGGGAATGAATCGCCGATAATACCCAGCGATTCCCAGAAAGGCTCGTACCTGCTTCTTGCTGTTGGGACGTGGCCAACTCTGGATGGCCTCGACTTTGTTGAGTTGGGGTTTTATTACTCCCCTCCCAATGGTGTACCCAAGATATTTGGCCTCCTCCTGCCCAATGGTACACTTCTTGGGGTTAGCCGTAAACCCCGCTTCCCGAACAGAGTCCAGGACTGCTTGCACTTTTGGCAGATGTGAGGCCCAATCTGTGCTATGGACAATTACGTCATCCAGGTAAGCCGCAGCATACTTCCGATGGGGCCTCAGCATCTGGTCCATTTTCCGCTGGAATGTGGCCGGCGCATTCTGTAACCCGAACGGCATTCTTTTATATTGGAACGCCCCGTCTGGGGTTACAAATGCGGTTTTCTCTTTGGCCAATTTGGCCAGGGGGATTTGCCAATACCCTTTTGTGAGGTCAAGAGTTGTCATGTATCGGGCTGTTCCCAGCCGGTCGATCAATTCATCTATACGTGGCATGGGGTAGGTGTCAAATTTTGTAACTTTGTTCAACTGACGAAAATCGTTACAAAATCGCCAGCTCCCATCCGGTTTAGGCACCAACACAATGGGACTAGACCAATCACTTTGGGACTCCTCTATCACCCCTAAGTTCAGCATTTTCTGTACTTCCTCCCGTATTGCCTCCCGTCGGGCCTCTGGGATCCGATAGGGTTTTAACTTCACCCTTTCACCGGGCGGGGTAATGATGTCATGCTCTACCCCAGATGTTTGTCCCGGCAGCTCAGAGAATACCTCCTTGTTGCGAAGCACAAACTCCTTAACCTCCTGTTGTTGGGGTTGTGACAAGGTGGCTGCTATTCCAACCTCAGGAATCACGCATCCAGTTTGAGCTGGTGACCAAGTGTCTGCGACTAGGGACTCTCTATCCCTCCAGGCTTTCAACAGATTAACGTGATAGATCTGTTCGGGCTTTCGCCTTCCTGGTTGTCTGACCTTGTAATTCACTTCGCTCACTTTTTCCATTATCTCGTAGGGGCCTTGCCATTTGGCAAGGAATTTACTTTCAACCGTAGGGACAAGTACCAGTATCCTATCCCCCGGGGAAAAGGTACGGGTCTTGGCTCCACGGTTGTACACTCTCTGCTGTGCTAACTGCGCTTGGGCCAAATGTTCCTTCACGATGGGCATTACCTGTGCAATTCGGTCTTGCATCAGGGCGACATGCTCAATCACACTCCTGTGGGGAGAACTCTCACTTTCCCAAGTTTCCTTGGCAATATCCAACAGCCCTCTTGGGTGTCTCCCATACAGTAACTCAAAGGGGGAGAATCCCGTAGAGGATTGGGGCACCTCCCTAATAGCAAACATCAGATAAGGAAGTAGACAGTCCCAATCCTTTCCATCTCTATCCACCACTTTCTTCAACATTTGTTTTAGGGTTTTGTTGAATCTTTCAACCAGCCCATCGGTTTGGGGGTGATACACAGATGTACGTAATTGCGTCACTTTGAACAATTTACACAGCTCCTTCATAACCCGGGACATAAAGGGTGTACCTTGGTCCGTAAGCAGTTCTTTACAAATACCCACCCGGCTAAACACAAGAGATAGCTCTTTGGCTATGGTTTTGGCCGAGGTATTTCGGAGAGGGATCGCTTCTGGATAACGGGTGGCATAGTCCATTATAACTAATATGTACTGGTGCCCCCTAGCGGACTTGATTATAGGACCTACCAAATCCATGGCGATCCTCTCAAACGGGACCTCAATGATGGGTAGAGGGACCAGCGGGCTACGGAAATGTGGCATCGGGGCCGACCTCTGACACACAGGGCAGGAGGAACAATAATTTTCTATGTCCTTCATCACCCCCGGCCAATAGAATCTCTGTAATACCCTCTCTCGGGTTTTCTCTGTCCCCAGATGACCTCCAAGAATGTGCCCATGGGCCAACTCCAACACCAACTTCCTGTAAGGTTTGGGCACCACAAGCTGCTCAACGGTTTCTTCTGCCCTTTTTGCCACCCGATACAGTAGGTCCTTCTCTATGCTGAAGTATGGGTAAGTGCAGGTATTATCTGGGTTCACTAACTCGCCATCTATTTTCACTACGTTTTCCCGTGCCTTTATTAGGGCGGGGTCTTTCAACTGTTCTGTGGCAAAGTTTTCCCTGTGAACCTCAAGATCAGAAAACTCCACAGACGGTAGGTTTTCGTCTGAGGAGGTGGGCTCCTCTCCAGTTTCTTGAGTCTCCCCTGCCAATACTGATAAGGGAAATTCCGGAGAGTCCTCACCACTCTCAGGGGAGTTCTGGCTATCACATTCCTGGTACATAGGGGCACCAGTGGGGGGCTCAGGATCATCCCACAGTTCCCAGAACTTCGGAAAATCCCTTCCCACAATGGCGTCATGCGGTAACTGAGATACTAAGCCCACTGGATGAGAGAGGGTACCTTTGGGGGTCTCGAAACACACTGTAGTCACTGGATACTCTCGGGTGTCCCCATGCACACAAATAACAGCTACCTTGCTATTCCCAGAGACCTCTGTTTTAACTAACTCAGCCTTTATCAGGGTCACAAGGCTACCTGAATCCAGCAATACCACAACATTTCTACCATTAACACACATTTTGCATAAATGTTTCTCAGTTCCTCGAATGGCAGTGCATGCGACTGTCGCACACAGCGACTGACGTCTGCCCGTCAGAAAGTCACACTGCATGGGTTCCTCCACAACCGGGCAATTGGCTGCAATATGTCCCGCTTGCCGGCAGCGGTAGCAAATGATCCTTCTTGCCGCCTCTTGAGCCGCTGATTTCCCAGGCTGTTCTCGCCAAACTTGGGGTAGAGCTCCCACCCTCTCACTCTCTCCACCCTCACCCCTTGGAATCCTCTTATCCGCCCCTGGGGATGGTCTGGTCTTAGGGTGGAAAGTCCGAGTGTCTCTGGAAGAGGCCGTCAGGTTCTCTGTAGCCAAGTATTTCTCCACACGATCCACAAGACCATCGGCCGTCTCTGGGTCTCCATGGCTTACCCACTTTTGGATGGCAGTAGGAAGAGCTCTCAAAAACCGATCCATTACAACACGTTCCACAATCTTTGGTGCGGACAAAGTCTCTGGCTGTAGCCACTTTCTGCTCAGGTGAATGAGATCATATATTTGAGACCTGGGGGGTTTTCTAAGCTGGAAAGTCCAGTTATGCACACGCTGAGCCCGGACAGCCTGGGTGACACCCAGCCTTGCCAATATTTCAGCTTTTAGCATCACATAGTCTTTTGCTTGGTCAGGCTCTAGGTCATAGTAAGCCTTCTGCGATTCACCAGTTAACAGAGGAGCCACCAGTCCAGCCCACTGCTCCTCAGGCCACTTTTCTCTTTCAGCAGTCCTTTCAAATGTGGTCAAAAATACCTCTGGATCATCCTCTCCAGTCATTTTTGTCAATAAACGACTCACCCCAAAGGACGCGGTATTAGTGGGACGGCTTTCCTCACTGGTCTGCGGACGTTGCTGCATTACTGCTTCCATTTGTTGTAGTCTCTGCTCTTGCTTCTGTAACAGGTCTATGAAGCGGGCCTCAGATTGCTGCTGGGCTTGTTGCTGAGCTTCCAGACTCTGTTGGTGAGCTTGCTGCTGGGCTGCAAGGCTCTGTTGATGAGCTTGCTGCTGGGCTGCGAAGTTCTGTTGTTGAGCTGCAAGGCTCTGTTGATGAGCTGCAAGGCTCTTTTGCAAACCTGCATTTGTCTGCTGTTGATTGGCATTTGCTAGAGCCAGCTGCTTCAGTATCTCCTCCATGCTGGCTTAAAAAAAAACTGCCTGCATTCTCCACCAACTGTGAGGGGGTTAGCTCGGCAGCGGGTGTGTGTGACCCCCGGGATGGGCTCCCCACACAAAAACAGGCCCAGCAAACGGAGGTTGTGGTTTTCAAAATCAAAAAAAGGTGCGGTTTATTTTCTATTTACAGTGACAAAACACAGCAAAGCCAAAAGAAACATAAACAAAATAAATCCTGGTCAACTTGACCTCTGACTAAACATACAGGTTTCCTAACTAACAACTGGGATCAGCCTAGTGCTGTCCTAGTCCCTAAGTCCCTGGTTTTAAATGTCCAAGCAAATAGCCACACAGGCTTTGTCTCACCGCACAGGGGTTCACTCTCCCTAGACAGTCCACACAGGTCTGGGTCCAGGCATGAGCAAACACCTAATGAATCTGGGAGTTTTTATAGAGGCCTAAATGAGCTGACAAGCTTCAGCTGGTCTCATCAACTCCCTGTCTGCACGACGCCCCACACTCTCCCTAGAGGTATGAGTCATCCATGAGCCCACTAGCCTCAGCTGGGCTTATACAACTCTCCACCTAGTTGTATAAGTCGGCGTAAAGCCTGAATCTGGGCGAAATATATCTACCCCCCTGGATGCAACCAGGTGACTTTACCTTCCTGCTGTCACAGAGGATAGGGAGCCAAGGGGAGGGAAAGTGAGGGAAGTGTAGGGGGGAGGGTAAGGGAGAGGACCACAGCATGGGCAACAGTGCAGAAGGGTTGTTTCCATGATGAGGAGAGGAGACTAAAAAGTATGAGAGGTATTCATCAGAAAAACAAAAACAGGTCCAAATAGAGCCAGCGTGTATTGTCCTTCTCTGTTTTGTCCATGAGGGCAGCTGTCAGATGTTCCATGGGTTCAATATCATTCACTCTGGCAAACCATTGGGGCACAGTAGGAGGGGTCTGTTTCCACATACAGGGGATGTAGGCCCTGGCGGCATTTAATAAATGCTTCAGTAGTGATTTTCGATATCTCATATTAGACATTGGAGTCCAACTAAGAAGCACTGCGGTGGGATTGTTTAACCACCTCCTGCCCGCCGTATTGTCAATTCACGGGCGGGCGGGGGCTCTCTCGTTCTGGGACAACATCATATGACTAGGACACGGTGCATCACCGATGTCCTTAAAAAAGCTGATGATGAGGCTCTATACCAGGGATATGCAATTAGCGGACCTCCAGCTGTTGCAAAACTACAAGTCCCATCATGCCTCTGCCTCTGGGTGTCATGCTTTCTGCTGTCAGAGTCTCGCTATGCCTCATGGAACTTGTAGTTTGGCAACAGCTGGAGGTCCGCTAATTGCATATCCCTGCTCTATACCCATGTGATCAGCTGTGTCAAATCACAGCTGATCACATGTAAAGCATGTGAGGAAAGAAAAGCCGATCAGCGGCATTTCCTCACAGGGGAGATCTGCACAGATAATCAGGGCACTGATTATCAGTGCAGCCCCAACAGTGCCCAGCGGTGATGTCAATCAGTGCCCATCAGTGCTCCCTTTCAGTGCCTGCTCATAAGTGCTGCTCATCAGTGTCACATATCAGTGCTGCATATAACTGCTGCCTATCAGTGCCCATCAATGCCTCCTCATCAGTGCAGCCTATCAGTGCCCATCAATGCCTCCTCATCAGTGTAGCCTATCAGTGCCCATCTGTGCAGCCTCATCAGCGCACATCAGCGAAGGAGAAAAATTATTTATTTACAAAATTGTATAACAAACTAAGAAAAACTTTTTTTTTTTTTCCAAATTTTCTGTCTTTTTTCTTTTTTTAGCAAAAAAAAAAACCAGTGGTGATTAAATATCACCAAAATAATTCTCTGTCTCAAAAATTATACAAATTTGTATTGAAAATTGGCATGGGCAGGAAGCGGGTAAAAGTGCCCAGTAGGCAAGATTTGTTGCCAAAAAGGACAGATATTAGGGCAATCCTAAAAGATGTGGAGTATCATACCGACCTATGTACCACACATCACCAGCATAGTGGGCTGTTGCTGAGGAAACAATGAAGCCAACACGGAGTGGATTCCATACCATTGCATTAAAATTTTATATGTGGTCTCTTGATATCTGCTACATAAGGAAGATTTGTGGGAAAAGAAGAGTATGCAATTTTTTTTGGTCCTCAGAGAATGTTGTGTTCAGATCCCTCTCCCATTTTTGTAAATAGGGGGCCCACCTGAAATTTTAATCAGGCTGGCAGTGTGAGTTACAGCTCCAGCTCCACTGGCTGGCAATATAAAGAAGGGGTGAAGGAAAGGTGAATGGTACTTATTCAACTCAGATTTTTGACAGAATGTCTTTTTTGTATTGCTGTAATACAAGGTTCGCTGCTGGTATACTACCAAACATAAATACCAACTGTCACTGTTTAGCCCGCGCAATTGTTACCTCCTTGCTGCAGTGGTTCTGCTAGAATTTTTTTTCACATGTGTTGTTTGCTTCTGTGCTCACCTATGGGCATCACCTGTTACTGTTGTTTTTTTTTTACCTTCCTTTTTATCACTTCCTGGCACGCCTCCTAGTTTGCCCCCATAAAGAAATGCTCAGTGCAGCCCATGTTGCCTGATCAACTTCCTAGTTCTCTCAGCTCCTGTTTGCCTAGTGTTTGGTACATTTCAGTGTCTGCCTTCCCTTGTACCGACCCTGGGTTAGGCTTCCATTTCTGCTTATCTGCTGCCCACCCTGACCTCGGCTCATTTCCAGAATCCTCTTTGGTCTCCTGCCATCTGTACTCTGCATACCCGACTGGTCTCCGTATTGTCAGTAGAACATACCAGGGGGCCATGACCTGGTTCCAGCTCACTGCAAGTCCATCCCCACTATCACAGGCCCGGTGAAGAAGCAGGCTGGGTCTTAAACTCTGAAAGAATAGGAAGGACACGTATACTGGGAGTGAAAATTACTGCGCACCCCGAAAATTGCAAGAAGAATGGGAAGTTCCCCCAATGGGGTTTTTTAGCAGCAAAATTCCAAAAATAATTTACAATGATGCATGTTAAAAATTTATTGTGTATAAACATTTAAATACAATCCTAACAGGTTTATACTCCGGTAAAAAACATGTATATAAAAATACACAGAATTATTGACACAACATTGCCATACAGTTTTACATTTTGCATGCATCTGTATAAAACCTGACGCGTTTCGATCCCAACGGATCTCTTCAGAGGATGGGTGGTTGGCTGTGGGAAATATATGTATTACATTTCCATTCTCTACATGGGTGTATGCCCAATAGTAAAAAATATATATAGAGTGTATGATTACCAGTCAACTGTGTGTTAGAACCAATGCTTCTAACCGGAGTTCCATCACTAACATCTCAAGGGGAATCAGCAGCCTCCCGGACACTCGACACCCAAAAGTAGGGCGCCACCAGGCGTGTGCGACCTACAAGGAGTCATATTGGAGGGGGAGAGACCCGAGAGGGGACACACACGGACGCACAGCCGGCACCTGTAATAAAACACCAAGGGCATCAATGTAGGATGCATCTGTGCTGCATCCATGTACACTATGTGATTGCTGAGTATTAAGTGGACAGACTAGAGATCAGCAGGGGTATATCCTTCAGTATATATTTGTATATATCAATGTACTTCTGTAATGGTATGTAACTAATAGGGTATGTTTGTCATAGTCTAAACATAATAAATGGAATATAAAGGTTGTGAGAAAAATAATGAGGGTGATGTGCACTATGAATGAGATGGTGAAGGACAAAAACGAATGTCACAAAAAATGAAAAGGTGAAATAAAATGTGAGAAGTGTAAAAAATGATAATGGTGGTGTAATGTGTAGTGTGTGTGTGAAAAAGTGGTGTGGTGTGATGCGTGTGAAAATTGAAAATGGATTGGAATGATTGTGTGTGGAATAAATGTGTGTATAAGTGGGAAGAAAATAGTGAAAGTGATGGTAGGATTAAATAAAGATGTGATGAAGGTCATTAGGATCATTTGTACTGGACATGTATTGTTGCACAACAAGTGCAAGCCACAGTGTTGTGTAAGGAAATATGTGGGTTCCATTGATCTTGGAGGGTCCCAGGCTCATTGAATGTGCCAAGGAGACCGACCAACACCACGGATGAAGCTGTAATTAGTTATAAATTAATCAAAAAATAATGCTAATCAGACCTGGTGCATAGTGCTTGAAGGGGTCTGGAAGGAATTTGGCAGCCAGCCTATATAGGGCTGGTGTACTTACATTTACCAGGCTGAGTCTAATCGTCCACATGGAGGAGCTGGGGATCAAAGTGTGAGCCACACAGCTCTCAGGTTATATTAGTACTGCCCTTAATTAGGGAGGCCCTGGTGTAATCAGCAGGCGCCCCGCCTTAGTCCATGCAATATCCCCCAGGGATATCCCCACCGCAGTGGGCGGTCCTCCCTGAGTGGCTCCCTCGGCGTTCTGGAAAGACTCAAGGTCTCCGACAGCTGCCGTCTCCTCTGCTGCAAAAGCGTGACGTCCTGACATCACACGCGTGCATGGTTTCCCATGCACGCGTGGATGGCAAGGACATCCAGAGGGGATCAGGGACGCCGCCGACAAGGAAGGAACGCCCAAATAGGGCAGGCGGAACACAAGTCAGCCGCCCCATGAGCATGATGGGAGCACAGGGCTCCCCCTCCCCCCTTGTCGGGAGGACGCAGACGCATGTGCGGCCCACACTGAGGGCGACGTGGGCCGAGGAGGCAAAAAAGAAACCCCGAAATGCACTGATGGAATGGCACATGGTGGAAAACTATATTGAGTTGACACTTAGTGCATGCAAGTGCAAATTGCATAACACCACAGTGTGAACAAAAATGCATGTGTTTGTAAACAGTATTAGGTAAATGGTATATTAAGGATATCTGGTGTATATGAACTGGAGCTAAAAATTGGTGATTGTGGTCCAACGCTTAACCATTGGCTGTATAAACAATCAGTGTTGTATTGGGAGACATGTTAATGTCTCCCAGCAGTTTTCAGACAGTATTCAGTTTCCAACGGGGGAGTGGATTGGGTTAGACTCCAGTCCCCCTGAAACGGATCACCGAGACTGTCCCATCATAGTGGTCACCTTGAAATTACTCATGGGATTTAGACCATAATATGATACCTATATTGGCATAGCAACGGGACCCCCAATACTATATAGCTCAAGTCTTCACTCGCATGCGTCCAGGGGGGGATGGGGTGTTTAACCACCCAAAATGAATATGAAAGAATAGGAAGGACACGTATACTGGGAGTGAAAATTACTGCGCACCCCGAAAATTGCAAGAAGAATGGGAAGTTCCCCCAATGGGGTTTTTTAGCAGCGAAATTCCAAAAATAATTTACAATGATGCATGTTAAAAATTTATTGTGTATAACATTTAAATACAATCCTAACAGGTCTTAAACTCTGCACCCTTTGGAATCTCGGGTTGGCATTGTACAAGGGCTCAATACCACAGGAACCTGACACCAACAATGAGTATAGATATTACTTGTCAGGTACAGTATACCACCAGAAATGCTTATACAGCATAACCTAAACTAAAGCAGTACAGTAAAATGCAAATATATTGTTCAACAATAAAGTATCTAAGACCGCCCATCTATACCAATAATATTCAGCCGTTCAGATCCATTCATCAGTATACAGTCGATCTTAAGTAGAAAGATTCCGTCTCTGCTCAGGCTCACACTTAAAGCGGTAAATGGGCACTATTAGTAAGCATAAAAATAGTTCTTACTGTAAATATTCTTTATATTCGAAACTCTGCTTCTTCATAATAGCCCACGCCATCTCAACTGTGGTCTTCCGTGTCTAAAATATTATTTATTTCCGCCCGCAGTACATTTTCGACTATGTAATCCCGCGCATGCGCAGTAATCGCATTATCCTAGCCTCTTCTTCGTTTCCGGTTACTATGGAAACGAAGTATAGCGAATCAGCGAAGAATTAAGAGGAAGCATCGCGGGATGTCGGGGCTGATGTCGACAACAGGAAATGACGCAGCCCTGACATAAACAAATAATTTTTCCGGCAGAGTCTCTGCTTGCCGGAATAAACGGGGATACCGCGCAAGGTGCGGTACACGTCTCCACTTGTGAATACATCTGTAACTTGAAAAGGAAACAGGTAAAAAAATAAATTTAATTGACAAGTAGCAATCGGTTTATAATAATGATATGCAAAAAGAAATGGAAAGTGAAAATTTTGAGTATACAACCGCTTTAAAGAAATCTGTCCAAAATCAGCTGTGGAGATGCAGTAAACGCAGTTTTAATGTCAGAATTTGAGAGGATTCTGATCTGAGAATTTCTATCTTAGTAACTGTAGCACAAACAGAAAAATATTCATATTGGATAGGTGGATATTGCAAGAATTAATTAGCTGACAAAGGGAAGAGGGGTATCACATCTTGGTCTATTTCATACATTGCAGTTGTGATAACTTTCAGAGGCTTTCCAAATGCCTTTAATTGAGGTTTTGCAGGTGTTCCACATGTGCTACTATTCATCCATGTGGAAGACGTTCTGTGCTAAAAACTGCACCAAAGATCCAACATGTTGAATTTTTTACAACGCCGGGGGAACAAGAAAAGATGTACACGGAGACTGAACCCCATATTTTTGAACCATTTTATATGAGCAGTGTTTTGGATTCGTATTGAACTGTACAGGTCTAAAAGGTAAGGTTACTCAAATTATGGTGCTGCTCTGTGTATAGGAAAGTACAAGCTCATTAATAGGGGATATGGAATAATTATCACCCAATTTATCAAGATATAAAGTACTGAAGTACTGTGTGTCCATAATTTTTTTAAATTCTACTCCTAAATACCTTCTCGCACAGCATCTCTGTTCTGTCACATGTCATCCGCCACTCTTCTTCCCCGATCTAAGGAGAGCGGTGGGAGGGGCTGAGATTCCCCTCTGAAGGTCATGTGACTGCACAGTGGTGCTGTGCAAAATGGTATTTAGGATTAGAATATTTTTTTTTAAACAGACACACAGTACTTTATATCTTGATAGAACAGAGAGGGTGGCAGTTATTTACACTATAATGTTTTCAAGCCACAGGGAGGAACAGCGGGGGGGGGGGGGGGGCAGGCAGGGAGGAAGGAGAAGAGGGGGAGTGCTGCCTATCAGTGCTGCATATCAGTGCCACCTATCAGTGCCCATCAGTGCCGCCTCATCAGTGCCCATCAGTGAAGGAGAAAACGTACTTATTTACAAAATTTTATAACAGAAACAAAGAAAAACTTTTTTTTTTCTTCAAATTTTTTTATTTGTTTAGAAAAAAATAAAAACCCCAGTGGTGATCAAATACCACCAAAAGAAAGCTCTATTTGTAGGAACAAAATGATAAAAAAAAACGGTACATTGTTGCATGACCACGCAATTTTCATTTAAAATGCGACATCGCTGAAAATTGGCCTGGGCAGGAAGGGGGGAAGTGCCCTGTATTGAAGTGGTTCATGTATTACCTGCATTAAGGTAAACAAAAAAAAAACTCTCAGTAACTGTTTGCCTCCTCACCTTTAAATACTTACCTGTATAAAATCAGAGCTCTGTGCCTGTCTGTTCATTCTCTCTGGCCTCACGGGGCAGATCGATAGCAGCAGGAGCCATTGCGTCCTGCCACTGACAATCAAATCGGGGGCAGGGCCAAGCTGCTGTGTGTGTGTGTGTGTGTGTGTCTATAGACACATGCAACCCAGTTCTGGATCAAGCCCGCACATCTGCCCCCTGTTGCTATGGGGGCAGACACAGAAGAGGAGAAGCCATGTGCACCAACGGGTGACCACAGAGGAGGAAGTTTGGGGTCGCTCTCCATTCAAAACCAGTGCGCAAAGCAGGTAAGCATAAATGTATTTTTTATTTTAGGTAAATACATTGGCGTCTTATATTTGACTCACCAGACTAACACTTTTTTAGGTTTGTGTTGTGTTGACATTTTCTATGCTATTACCTTAATAAATAGTTTGTAAGCAAAAAAACATTGGAGCCTTTACAATCACTTTAAGAAGCACTGTTAAAAGGAAAGTAGAGACTGTGAAACAACTATTTCTTATGCACTCTGCAGCATATAACACATCATTGTCTGCAAACTACCAGTATTAGCCAACTGCCTTCCTGTGAAACACTTCCATTTCCTGACAAGTCTAATTATGCAACACAAAGTTGAGTAAAAAATATGACATTATGCACAAAACAATGTAGCTATAGCCTGAAGAAATGAGCAGCACCTTGGAGATTAGGGTTCTGGTAGTCTGAAATTCATCCATGAAATGATCATTAATTTATATTTGTGTACAAACTGGGCAGAAGATTAACGATCAGCCTGGAAAATTCAATTCTTCCAGAGATCAGTCCAGCAAGGGGGTGGTAGGTTGCATCAGAAATGAAAATATCATTCAGTTCTTAAAGGACAAACTCCAGAAAATAGCGGTCAAGGGGTCCCAGTAGGCATTATAAAATGGTGCCGCTTTGTAAATTGTTCATTCATTGTATCATTACACCTGTAGTTTGGGCCCATGGAAGCCTGGCAATTTTTTTTTTATTATCATTTGTAATGTCAGAAGTTTTTTTTTATCTTAACCACTTCAGCCTCGGAAGATTTTCCCCCTTAATGACCAGGCTATTTTTTGCGATACGGCCCTGCGTCGCTCTGACAATTGCGTGGTCATGCGAGACTGCACCAAAACAAAATTGACGTCTTTTTTTTCTCACAAATAGACCTTTCTTTTGGTGGTATTTGATCACCTCTGCAGTTTAAATTTTTTGCACTATAAACCAAAAAAAGAGCGACAATTTTTAAAAAAATATATATATATAATTTTTTACTTTTTGTTATAATACATATCCCCAATTTTTTTTTCCCAAAACAAATTTCTTCATCAGTTTAGACCAATATGTATTCTACATATTTTTGGTAAAAAAAAAAGAAAATCGCAATAAGCATATATTGATTAGTTTGCACAAAAGTTATAGTGTCTACAAAATAGGCGATAGATTTATGGCATTTTTTTTTTTTTTACTAGTAATGGCGGCGATCTGTGATTTTTAGCGGGACTGCGACATTGCGGCAGACAGATCGGACACTTTGACACTTTTTTGGGATCACTCACATCTATACAGCGATCAGTGCTATAAAAATGCACTGATTACTGTGTAAAGGTCACTGGCAGGGAAGGGGTTAACACTAAGGGGCGATCAAGGGGTTAAATGTGTTCCCTCGTGTGTTTCTCTAACTGTGGAGGGATGTGACTGACTGGAGGAGGAGACCTATCTTTCTTCCCAATTACTAGGAACAGACGATCTGTCTCTCCTCCCCTGTCAGCAGGGCCGTTTGAAGGAATTTGGGGGCCCCAAGCAAATGGACATTGAGGCCCCCCCAACCCCCCCAGCACGCACGCACAAACAGTGGACACAGTATATCTAGCGATATATAATGAGAGCAAAAAATAAAGATTTACCGTAGCTTTACCGAAGAAACAAGTACCATAGCTTTCTTTCCATTTTCTTTCTTTACCATCCCATTTCCATCTTATTGCTTCTTTTTTGCAAAAATTTACAAAGCAGAGAAAAGACTCTACAGTAGAGTGTACTGTAGAGTCTTTTCTCTGCTTTGTACATTTTTTCAAAAAAGAAGCAATAAGATGGAAATGGGATGGTAAAGAAAGAAAAATGGAAAGAAAGCTATGGTAATTGTTTGTTTATGATACATATCATCCAGGTAGGTTATGGTCAGCAAGCTACCATATTTTTCATACTAAATGGGTATTGATGACTGCCTCCCCCCCTTACACCCCCCCATGTTATTTTTACCCCCCCTCCCTACCACGTACTGCACAGCAGGAGATTGTTTGCTGTTTCCGGCCAGCCAGACTGAAAGGAAGTGAGCACTCAGTGTGTGCACTTCCTGTCAGTCCGGCCGGGAACAGGAAACTGAATCTCCTGTACCGCGCGGTACCCGGCCGGACTGCAGGAGGAAGGAACAGGAGCTCGGCCATGCTACAGGCTGCAGCATTTATAGGAAGCGGCGGCGTGGCAAGGACCTGCCCTGCTGGGGCCCCAGGCCAGCTCGGGCCCCAAGCAATTGCTTGGTTTGCCTGTCCTGTCGCGACAGGCCTGCCTGTCAGAATGGGGATTTGTGTGTTTATACACACAAATCCCCGTTCTGGCTCTCGTGCCCGTGATCACTGGCGGAAGTCGCGGCTTCCAGCCATGCGCATTGGGTTCCCCGCCATGCAGCGGGCACGCTCCTGCTATGGCTATTTAAGGCGCCGACATACCAGTACGCTGATTCGGTGAACAAGCCAAACTGCTGCCGTATATTGAAGTGGTTAATCAGATCGGATAGCGGCAAGTGTCAGCGGACATGTCACCACTGACATCCACTGTCCCATAGGGGTGAATAGATTTTCCGATCTGGTCCGCCTTTCAGTTTTTCAGGCGGACCCGATTGGTCAGTTTGTGTAAAAGGGGCATAAAGCAGTACAATGTGTTTCACATAGACACTCTAAAGCCTCGTACACACGATCGGATTTTCCGACAACAAATGTGTGATGGCAGGGTTTTCTCGGAAAAACCGACCATTTGTATGCTCCATCGGACAATTTTTGATGGATTTTCCGACAACAAATGTTGGATAGCATGCTTTGAGTGAGTGAGTGAATAACTTATATAGCGCTACAAATGCGAACTAAATCGCCTCAAGGCGCTTTGCATCCAGTGACGTCCTGATCCTTCAGAAGAGGTGGGTCTTAAGTTTTTTCCTGAAGGCCCGATGGTTTTCTTCCATACGGATGTCCGTGGGTAGAGCGTTCCATAGTCGTGGTCCTTGGACTGCAAATCTTCGTTCTCCCTTTGATTTGTAGCGGGACTTGGGGATATGGAGGAGGTTTTGGTTGGTTGATTGGAGAATGCGATTGGGGATGTAGTGTTTTATCTTCTCGCATAAAATATTGAAGAGCGTTTCCTTGTGTGCACTTGTGGGTGAGACAGAGGGTCATGAATGTGACCCGATCCTTTACGGTTAGCCAATGCAGGGTCCTCAGTGAAGGGGTGATGGATTCCCAAGGTTTTTTTCCTGTTACCAGTCTGGCTGCCGTGTTCTGGACGACTTGTAGGCGCGAAATCTGATATTTAGGTAGTCCTATGTAGAGGGAGTTTGCGTAGTCGAGGCGGGAGTTGATGATTGTTCCAACTACTACTGCTATCTCCTCTTCCGGGATGAAGGGGATGAGTCTCCGCAGCAGGCCGAGGAGATGGTGCGATCCGCTGACTACTGATCCTATTTGTGCATCCATCGTCATCTCCGAGTCAAAGATGACTCCGAGACTTGACTTTGGTGCTCGGGGTAATGGTCTGTCCAAGAATGGTGAGTGGTGTCCAAGAAGTCTTTGTTTTTGTCTTTCGGTTTGCTTGGAGGAGAAGTAGTTCTGTTTTGGATCCATTGAGTTTGAGGGAACTCTCGTCATCCAATCATTCAAATATTCCGACAACAAATGTGTGCCGTCTGATTATACGATCGTGTGTACACAAGTCCGTCGGAAAAAAATCAAAAGTACAAACACGCATGCTCAAAAGCAATGCTAACCATAAGACAACATTAGCAGAAGTTGCCCAAAGGGTGGCGCTAAAGAGCAGAAAAACCACGTAGTTTCTGTTTGTTAGCTGACACAAGTTTTGCCGTTTGTATGCAGAACAAGTTCACGGCCAATGCCCTTCGGACAAACGTTCTACGCTTTGTCCGATGAAAATCCGATCGTGTGTATGAGGCTTAAGGCCCTTTTCACACAGGCGAACCGTTCATATCATCAGTTCAGTCACGTCAAAACAAATGAAGTATCTGTATGAGTTTTTCATCATCTTTTTTAACATCCACTACCAATGCAAAAAATGGATGAAGAGCTGACCATTTGTCAGTTTACATCCGTTTTTCGTCCGATCATTTATTTTATTTTTTTAAACGGAAGGAAAATAGAGCTTTGATCAGTTTCAAAAAACAGATGATGATGGATGTGGATGTAAATGGATGATCATCCATTTACATCTGTTTTTCCATAGAGATGCATTGATGTCTGTTTTTCATCTGTCAACGTATAGATAAAAAACAGACAAACGGACAGCATGTGTGAAAGGGGCCTAAAAATGAAAGCTGAATTCTGATTGGTAAGGATGGATAACTGCCCTGTTACTGTGCACCTTTCATAATTTTTTTATACTACTTTTCTTATAAAGCCAACCGGTTGTCATGCAATGAGACACACAGATTTATAACCCATCAGCGTTTTCCCAGCATTGATGGGCTTCGGGTGTTCTCGCCTGCACCGCAGCGCGCACTATATATGGGTGTCAGAAGCAAAGGGTGACAGACGAAAGGGGAGTGAAGAAATCTTCCAAGTCACAAATGTCTTTAGGTGTTTATCTTCTTCTCTGTAAACTTGGCAGCTTTCATTTCCTGATGTCTAAAATATTTAAATTGTACTTTTGTCATATTTTCTGAAACGACACTTTATCTATGTACATTTCAGAAGAATTGTCTCTGGAATATGGACAAAGTCATTTTAATGGGTCAGCAAGTGTAAAGGATCACTAAACCTGAACGAATAAAATTGCTGCAGTCATTTCACGTGTAGAATAACTTTCACACTATGCCAGGCAGCCTTCTGTTTTATGTTAGCTGTTATATTGGGCAGAAGAAAGCAGAAAAATAAGAAATGCAGACTTGGACATGGACAATACAAATAGTGTTGAAGGAATCTTACAGGATAAATTTCCTTTTTAGGGCCGGTTCCCACTGGTGCGATGTCCGACATCAGATGTGATTCGCACCGCCCTGCAGTGCCAATCACATGCGATGTCTGTGTGATGCGATTTCAGACATACAGATAGTATGGCTGAATTTGCATCACATTGGGCCCAAACTCATACAGGACCCTTTTTTGGTGTTCACCACTTCCAGACTGGCTCACGCCGATATACGTTGGCACTTTGAAGAGGGATATTGTTGTTATTGGAGCAGCTAGCAACCATAACCCCGGTATCCTCTTCTTCAGTGAGTGGTCCGGTTTCCGATAATGGTGGCCTCTGCAGCAGGTTCGCCGCAAGATCACTTTTATCAGTGGCGGGAGAGGGCCCCCCCCCTCTGCTGTGCTCCGGTGCTCTCCACCGTTTACCATGGCCGCGATCGGATCCTTCATCCTGATTGACATGGAGCTGAGTGAGGGGGAAGATGGCCCCCCACTCGGCTCCATACCATTGTAGGGCGGAAGCAACGTCAAAACGTCACTTCCACCCATAGTTCTTAACCACTTAAGCCCCAGACCATTTGGTAGCTAAAGGACCAGAGGTGAATTCAGAATTTTGCACTGCGCTGCTTTAACTGTAAATTGTGCGGACATGCAATGTTGTACCCAAACAAAATTTGCGTCCTTTTCTTCCCACAAATAGAGCTTTCTTTTAATGGTATTTGATTGCCTCTGCGATTTTAATTTTTTGCGATATAAACGGAAAAAGACCGAAAATGTTGAAAAAAAATGATATTTTCTACTTTTTGTTATAAGAAAAATCGAATAAACTCAATTGTAGTCATACATTTAGGCCAAAATGTATTCAGCCACATGTCTTTAGTAAAAAAAATGTCAATAAGCGTATATTTATTGGTTTGCGCAAAAGTTATAGCGTCTACAAACTAGGGTACATTTTCTGGAATTTACACAGCTTTAAATTTATGACTGCCTATCTCATTTCTTGAGGTGCTAAAATGGCAGGGCAGTACAAAACCCCCACAAATGACCCCATTTTGGAAAGTAGACACCCCAAGGAAATTGCTGATAGGCATGTTGAGCCCATTGAATATTTTTTTTTTGTCCCAAGTGATTGAATAATGACAAAAAATAAATAAAATTACAAAAAGTTGTCACTAAATGATATATTGCTCACACATGCCATGGGCATATGTGAAATTACACCCCAAAATACATTCTGTTGCTTCTCCTGAGTACAGGGATACCACATGTGTGGGACTTTTTGGGAGCCTAGCCGCGTACGGGACCCCAAAAACCAAGCACCGCCTTCAAGGTTTCTAAGGGCATAAATTTTTGATTTCACTCCTCACTACCTATCACTACCTATCACAGTTTTGAAGGCCATAAAATGCCAAGATGGCACAAAACCCCCCAAATGACCCCATTTTGGAAAGTAGACACCCCAAGCTATTTACTGAGAGGCATGATTAGTCCATGGAATATTTTATATTTTGCCACAAGTTGCGGGAATATGACAAACTTTATTTTTTTTTGCACAAAGTTGTCACTAAATGATATATTGCTCACACATGCCATGGGCATATGTGAAATTACACCCCAAAATACATTCTGCTGCTTCTCCTGAGTACGGGGATACCACATGTGTGGGACTTTTTGGGAGCCTAGCCGCGTACGGGACCCCAAAAACCAAGCACCGCCTTCAAGGTTTCTAAGGGCATAAATTTTTGATTTCACTCCTCACTACCTATCACAGTTTTGAAGGCCATAAAATGCCAAGATAGCAAAAAAAAATAAAAAATGACCCCATTTTGGAAAGTAGACACCCCAAGGAAATTGCTGAGAGATATGTTGAGCCCATTGAATATTTTTTTTTTGTCCCAAGTGATTGAATAATGACAAAAAGAAAAAAAAAAAATGTACAAAAAGTTGACACTAAATGATATATTGCTCAAACATGCCATGGTTATATGCGGAATTGCACCCCAAAATACATTTGGCTGCTTCTCCTGAGTACGGGGATACCACATGTGTGGGACTTTTTGAGAGCCTAGCCGCGTACGGGCCCCCGAAAACCAAGCACCGCCTTCAGGATTTCTAAGGGCACAAATTTTTGATTTCACTCCTCACTACCTATCACAGTTTTGAAGGCCATAAAATGCCAAGATAGCCCAAAACCCCCACAAATGACCCCATTTTGGAAAGTAGACACCCCAAGCTATTTGCCGAGAGGCATGGTGAGTATTTTACAGCTCTCATTTGTTTTTGAAAATGAAGAAAGACATATTTTTTTTTTCTTTTTTCAATTTTTAAAACTTTGTGACAAAAAGCGAGATCTGCAAAATACTCAACATACCTCTCAGCAAATAGCTTGGGGTGTCTACTTTCCAAAATGGGGTCATTTGGGGGGGGTTTTGTGCCATCTGGGCATTCCATGGCCTCCGAAACTGTGATAGGCAGTGAGGAGTGAAATCAAAAATTTACACCCATAGAAATCCTGAAGGCGGTGCTTGGTTTTCGGGGTCCTGTACGCGGCTAGGCTCCCAAAATGTCTCACACATGTGGTATCCCCGTACTCAGGAGAAGCAACAGAATGTATTTTGGGGTGCAATTTCACATATAACCATGGCATGTTTGAGCAATATATAATTTAGTGACAACTTTTTGTACATTTTTTTTTTTCTTTTTGTCATTATTCAATCACTTGGGACAAAAAAAAAATATTCAATGGGCTCAACATGCCTCTCAGCAAATAGCTTGAGGTGTCTACTTTCCAAAATGGGGTCATTTGGGGGGGTTTTGAACTGTCCTGGCATTTTATGCACAACATTAGGAAGCTTATGTCACACATCATCCACTCTTCTAACCACTTGAAGACAAAGCCCTTTCTTTTGTTTACATGAAAACATTTTTTTTTTGCAAGAAAATTATGTTGAACCCCCAAACATTATATATATTTTTAAAGCAAAGGCCCTACAGATTAAAATAGTGGGTGTTGCATTTTTTTTTTCCACACAGTATTTGCGCAGCAATTTTTCAAACGCATTTTTTGGGGGAAAAACACACTTTTTTTATTTTTAATGCACTAAAAAACACTATATTGCCCAAATGTTTGATGAAATAAAAGAGATGATCTTAGGCCGAGTACATGGATACCAAACACGACATGCTTTAAAATTGCGCACAAACGCGCAGCGGCGACAAACTACATTCATTTTTAAAAGCATTTAAAAGCCTTTACAGGTTACCACGTTAGATTTACAGAGGAGGTCTGCTGCTAAAATTATTGCCCTCGATCTGACCTTCGCGGTGATACCTCACATGCATGATGCAGTTGCTGTTAACATATGACGCTAGACCGACACTTGCGTTCGCCTTTGTGCAAGAGCAGGGGGGGACAGCGGTGCTTTTTTTTTTTTTTTTTTTTTTTTTTATTATTATTTAAATATGCTTTTTTATTTTATTTTTAAACTGTTCCTTCCATATTTTTTTTTTTTATCGTTTTTATTGTTATCTCAGGGAATGTAAATATCCCCTATGATAGCAATACGTAGTGACAGGTACTCTTTTTTTGAAAAAAAATGGGGGGTTAGACCCTAGATCTTTCCTCTGCCCTCAAAGCATCTGACCACACCAAGATCGGTGTGATAAAATGCTTTCCCAATTGCGCTGTTTATATCCGGGGGGGGGGGGGCATTCCCTCCCACTGCTTGTAAAAGCAGTCTAGAGGCTAATTATCTGCTAGAATTTCTTTTACATGAAAGCCGGCCACTGGCTGAAAAGAATGATACCAAGATGATACCTAAACCTGCAGGCATCATTCTGGTATAAACATTCAAAGTCCAGCAACATACCAGTACGTTGCTGGTCCTTGTTGGACATGTATTGTAATCTTTTTTTTCATGCAGCCTGTTGGCTGAACGAAAAAAAGAGATTGATCGGTGGGTATGCCCACCATTAGAATACCTCCCTTCATCCACCCACTTCTAATGATGGGCATATATGCCGAAGCATGGGGGCATCCTCCCGCAAAAAAGTTATGCCGCGTACACACGGTCAGACTTTTCCACGGGCAAGCCTTCGTCGCAATTTCGACCGTATGTACGCGGCATAAAAGGTTATGCCGCGTACACACGGTCCAAATTTTCCACGGGCAAGCCTCCGTCGGAATTTCGACCGTATATACGCGGCATTAGGAGCAAAATCGCTCCTCCGCCCCTGCTGCCCCCATGCTTCGGCATATATGCTCTTTTTTTAACTGTGGTTGTGAAATCACCTCCTACAGCACTGGAGTCACGGCTTTATGTATCGTGGGAGCAAATGCTGTTGCTGTCAAGATAAATAAATCCGCGATGCAACTGAATGGCGTACCTGCTAAGCAAATGATGGTTAACATTAAAACAAAGTAACATTACAGTACAACAGTAAGACCTTACCATACCATACCTGCAAAGCAAATACCAAAACAAAACCTAGTAAAAAATAAAACATTTTTTTTAACGCAACCTGTGCCTAAAATATATATATGCCGAAGCATGGGGGCATCCTCCCGCAAAAAAGTTATGCCGCGTACACACGGTCGGACTTTTCCACGGGCAAGCCTTTGTGGAAATTTCGACCGTATGTACGCGGCATAAAGGGTTATGCCGCGTACACACGGTCGAACTTTTCCACGGGCAAGCCTCCGTCGGAATTTCGACCGTATATACGCGACATTAGGAGCAAAATCGCTCCTCTGCCCCTGCTGCCCCCATGCTTCGGCATATATGCTCTTTTTTTTTAACTGTGGTGGTGAAATCACCTCCTACAGCACTGGAGTCACGGCTTTATGTATCGTGGGAGCAAACGCTGTTGCTGTCAAGATAAATAATTCCGCGCTGCAGTTGAATGGCGCACCTGAAAACAAAAAATTACCTGAAAAGCAAGCATGATAAAACATTGCAGAATGGAATACAGTAAAAAAGAGCAGAACAATAGAGAGAAAATAGAGAGAGAGAGAGAGAGAGAGAGAACAATAAAACGACAACTATTTTTGTTTTTTTTATTTTATATTTTATTTGTGTTTTTGTTTTTTACGTTTTTTTTTTCTTTTTTACACTTTTTTTTTTAAACTTTAACAACTGTAATGGTTCGGGTCTCTCAAAATGTAATGGCATCTTGGGAGACCCTGTGTAAGTGTGTCCTAGTCTGTGAAATGCTGTACCCTACGCTAAAACTTCACTTTTGAGTGGTAGCGTTCAAAACATTCACCAAGGCAAAGACCAGGTTTGTCAGGACAGAGTGGACAAAAATAACGGGTGTCACGCCTAAATCCGCGCTTGCTACAGACACAACATCTTTTTTGGGGAGTTCGTTGGGTAGGGGTACTCGGGAGGAGATGCGTATAATGCCTCTCATGCAGCCGGCTTACTGCATTTGGTTGGGGATGGTGAGGTGCATTACCGCCTGGATACAGGAGTTCTGTGACTATCTCATTCTGGAATTTTAGAAGAGATAAAGTCCCGCCTGAAGCTCTGTATAGCACATGAGCGTTCAGCAAAGCCAATTGGAATAAGGATAGAGACACTTTTTTGTACCAGCGTCTCGCCTTACGGTCAATTAGATACGGCGCCATCAACTGGTCGTTGAGGTCCACCCCTCCCATATTTTTGTTATATTCGTGGACACAGAGGGGTTTCTCCACAACACCAATCGCCGTACGAATTTGGACTGTCGTGTCTGCATGAAGGGAGGTAAGAAGGAAAACATTCTTATTGTCCCTCCACTTCATAGCGAGCAAGTTATTACACTTTACGCAGGCTCTCTCCCCCAGCCTAAGACGGGAATCTACAAGCCTCTGGGGAAAGCCCCGGCGATTAGGTCGCAAGGTGCCACATGCTCCAATCTGATGATCAAACAAGTGACTAAACAGTGGCACGCTCGTGTAATAATTGTCCACATACAAGTGGTACCCCTTTCCGAATAAGGGTGACACCAAGTTCCACACTATCTTGCCAGCGCTCCCTATGTAATCCGGGCAGTTGACCGGCTCAACCTGACTATCTTTTCCCTCATAAACCATAAAGCTCCATACATAGCCTGTTGCCCTGTCACAGCACTTATAGAGCTTGACCCCGTATCTGGCACGCTTGCTGGGAAGGTACTGCTTGAAAGCCAAGCGGCCAGAAAATTTAATCAGGGACTCATCAACGCAGACAGCTTGATCGGGAATAAACAAGGCTGCAAAACGTTCGTTGAAGTGGTTTATGAGGGGCCGAATTTTATAGAGCCGGTCGTATTCAGGGTCCCCACGTGGACGACAAAGTTCATCGTCGTTGAAGTGCATGAACCGCAAAATCTGCTCGTATCGTTTCCTGGGCATGGAGGCAGAGAACACGGGCATGTGGTCAATTGGGTGCGTGGACCAATAAGCACGCAATGACGGGAATTTATGTGTGCCCATGTTGAGGGAAAGGCCCAGAAAGGTCTTAAATTCGGAAACCGTAATTGGTTTCCAATCTTTGGCAATGGAAGGCAACTGGGGATTAGCGGCGATGAATTGACCAGCATATAAATTACTCTGGTCCACAATAGATCTATAGAGATCTTCCGTGAAAAACAGTGAATAAAAATCGATTGGCATAAAATCAGCTGTTTCCACCTGAATACCGGGTTGGGCAGTGAATGGGGGAAGTACGGGTTCTGCAGAAGTGGTGGGGACCCAATCAGGATAGGCGAATTCTGCAGGAAGGGCACTATGGGCACGACGGGCTTGCCTTTGTCTTCTTGGTGGCAGCGGGACACTACTTGTGCTTGCCACCTCGCCAGCTTGAACTGCACTTATGGGACTCGCCACGTCACTACGTGATACTGCAGTGCTGGATGTACGCCCAGGCTGTACTAGGCCGCTGGTGCTTGCCAATTCACCAGAAGGAATAGCGGCGCTAGTACTACTCTGCTCCATGATACGAGAGCCCTGCGGTTCTTGCTCCTCAACAACCTCAGAAGATCGGGATCGGGTACGCCTGACCTTAGCAGGGACCTCAACTTCGTCGTCAGAGCTATCTGACGTGGGGCCGCTGACGTCACTGTCTTCTACGCACGGGAAGATATTCTGAGCCTGAATCTGACAGATACGTGACCTCCTCTTCACTATCTGTCATGCACAGAATCTCGTAGGCCTCTTTACTAGTGTACCTTCGTCTTGCCATTTTGGGCTCTAAATTTAGGGGTACACTAGTAAGATTCACAGGAAAAAAAGCACCTGACTGTCGTCAGCAAATATATCAAACGCTACAAAAAAAACTGTTAGCGGTCACAGGGATCAGGACTGTCTCTGCGAACGCTGCAGTTATGTGTTTTGTGTTTGGTAAGTGACAGTGATCGATCGATACTGCACTTGGTTGGGCTGGGCGGAGGGGCTAAACGCAGGTGCTAGCAGGTATCTGGGCTGATCCCGCTAACACTGCATTTTTGGGAACCCTAAACCGCTGGGGACGCTAGTATAGATCTGATCAGATACTATACCACTAAGGGAGGTGTATGCTTTGCGCGTGGGTGTTAGCGTTACTGGCACTAACCTTACGCTGCCTGGGGCGATGCAGACCCTCTCTGGCGCTAAAACCTAATTGATCTCACCCGCCGGGCGATCAGGGGGTTAAACCTTTATTGGGTTATATACGGCGGGTGCCCTGTTGCTATAAAAAGCAAACTAACCAACCAGCGTCACCCGTAACCTTTATATGGTGATCACTGGTGAAAGGGTTAACTAGGGGCAATCAGGGGGTTAAAACCTTTATTAGGCTAAATATGGGGGTACCCGACGCTATATAAAAACCTGACGGGTTACCTAAATAACTAAATAACTAACTGGGTAACCAGTGTCACCAGTGACGCTTATACGGTGATCACTGGTGAAAGGGTTAACTCTAGGGGCAATCAGGGGGTTAAAATAATATATGGGGGTACCTGACGCTCTAAAAACCTGCGGCAAAACTAAAAATAAATAACTGGCTATCTAGGGCACCACCGGCACTAAATACAGCGATCGAAAATACGATTGCTTAGTGACGCTGGCGTTAGGGGGTGAAAGGGTTACCTGGGGGGCGATCAAGGGGTTAAACCTTTATTAGGGGGGGTTAGGGGGCTACCCTGGACCTAAAGGGGCCTAATCCTAACTGCCCTGCAACTTTTTACTATCACAGATGACACTAAATGCAGTGATCAGTAAAATAAATGATCACTGCAATCAGTGACACTGTGATTGGGGGCTGGGGGGGTGACCTGGGGGGTGATCTGGGGGTGACTGGGGGGTGAAATGTGTGCCTATGTGTACCTAAGTGTCAGTGGACTGTTGGTGCACTAACCTGCTTCCTCTCTCCTCGGCGCCGGAATCGAAAAGACCGCCGCGAGGGAGATGACATCACTTCCTCCTGCCTGTGTTTACATCACATGGCGGAGGAAGCATTTTCATTGGCCGGGAGCGATCGCGAGGGGGTGGCCGAAATCGAATGGTCACCCCCCTCATCTCTGATCGCTCCCCAACGATAAACGGCCGCTCACTGTATAGGAGGGGGGTCCGATCGGACCCCCCAACTGTACAAAGGCGATCACGTATGCTCTACGTGATTGTGGCTGTCGGTGCCATTCTGCCGACGTATATATACAGTGAACGGTCGTTAAGTGGTTAAAGAGGAAGTAAACCGTGATGGGTTTACTTCCTCTTTGATTCCCTGCAAAGGTAAAGCATAGTAGCCCATTATGTGTCACTTACCTGCAGGAGAAGCCCGCTATGTCCCGGTCTTCACCCCTCTTCTCCCGGGGTCCGCGAACTCCGGCTCTGTGACTGGCCGGAGTCGCGTGATGTCACTCCCGCGCATGCGCGCGGGAGCCCGCCACTTACGGCATGACCCCATTCATAAACGGCACGCTTAGTGCGCCTGCGCCGTTGTCTACGGCGCGAATGCGTCGTAGACATCGGTACAATCTTTTTTGCAAATATCTCCTAAACCGTGTAGGATAAGGAGATATTGCAAACACCTACAGGTAAGCCTTAATCTAGGCTTACCTGTAGGTGAAAGTTCTACCTGAGGGTTTACAACCACTTTAAAGGGTTATTTTTTTTATTAAATTACATTTTTTTTATTGCATTTTAGTGTAAATATGAGATCTGAGGTCTTTTTGACCCCAGATCTCATATTTAGGAGGACCTGTCATGCTTTTTTTCTATAACAAGGGATGTTCACATTCCATGTAATAGGAATAAAAGTGAATTTTTTTTTTCTTTTTACAGAACAGTGTAAAAATAAAAAGTAAAATAAAGAAGTAAAAAAACACTAGACCTCCTCTGTAATTCAAAACATGCAACCTGTAGAGTTTTTTAAACATTGCCTATGGAGATTTTTAAGGGTAAAAGTTTGTCGCCATTCCACAAGCGGGTGCAATTTTGAAGCGTGACATGTTGGGTATCAATTTACTCAGCGTAACTTCATCTTTCACAATATAAAAAATGGGCTAACTTTACTGTTGTCGTCTTATTTTTTAATTCAAAAAACTGTATTTGCTCCAAAAAAAGTGCGCTTGTAAGACCGCTGCGCAAATACGGTGTGACAGAAAGGATTGAAACTATCGCCATTTTATTTTCTAGGGTGTTAGAAAAAAATAAACAATATATAATGTTTTGGGGTTCTACGTAATTTTCTATCAAAAAAAAAAAAAATGATTTTAACTTGTAAACACCTCAGAAAGAAAGAGTCTCAGTCCTTAAAGTGGAGCTCCACCCTAAATTTTGACTTGTGCTGATCGGATTCCTCCCCCCCTCCGGTGTCACAATTGACACCTTTCAGGGGGGAGGGGGGTGAAGATACCTGTCTAAGACAGATATTTTCACCCACATCCGGGAGTCCTCTCTCCGGGAATCTGTGGGAGTGACGTCACTTCCCCCAGACTTCCCGTAGTGTTCTGGGAAACACTCGGCTCCCAGAACACAGGAGGATGAATCAGAACGGCGCAGCGCGACTCGCGCATGCGCCGTAGGGAACCGGGCATGAAGCCGCAGGGCTTCACTTCCTGGTTCCCTCAGCGAGGATGGCGGAGGGAGCAGCAGAGCGACGAGCGATCGCTCGTCCTCTGCTGCGGACGTCGCTGGACTCCAGGACAGGTAAGTGTCCAAATATTAAAAGCCAGCAGCTGCTGTAGCTGTAGCTGCTGGCTTTTAATATTTTTTTTCCGGCGGAGCTCCGCTTTAAGTGGTTAACAAAGTGTTTTACACATTCTCATTCTTCTTTCCTATACTCAGTTCCACAAATATTTTTATTTTTTTAAAAACACTATTTTTAAGTCAGGTAAAAATTTAATATAAACTAATTAAAGTGATATTAAAAAGGCTCATTTTTTTTTTTTTGTTAAATAACAAACATGTTATACTTATCTGCTCTGTAAAGTGGTTTTGCACAAAGCAGCCCCAATCCTCCTCTTTCGGGACCCCTGTTGGCACCTCCCTCCTGCCCCCATAGCAAGCCACTTGCTATGGGGGCACTCGTGCATGCTCGCACCCAAGCTGCCCCCCACTCCCTCCTGACTGGCTGTGATTGACAGCAGCAAGAGCCAATGGCTCCTGCTGCGGTGTCTCAGCCAATGAGGAGGGAGAGACCTGGGAGAGCTGCAGCTGCTGTGCACATCGCTGGATCAAGGTAGGGCTTGGGTAAGTATTTGGGGAGGGGGGGGGGTTATTTTTACCTTCATGCATAGAATCACCACCTAAGGGCTCTTTCACACGGGGCGGATCCGTGCAGATCCGCCCCGTGAAGCTCCGCTTGCTCAGCGGGGATCGCTCCGTTGATCCCCGCTGAGCCGACGGATGACTGGGCAGTCCCCGCACACTGTGCAGGGACCGCCCTGTCAGAGCGCCGCTCTCCCCTATGGGGAATCGGATGACGACAGACCGTAGAGTCCGTTGTCATCCGATCCGCTCCGCCGACGGAAGGAAAAATAGGGTTTTCCTCCGTCACACTTTGGCGGAGCGGATGTCAGCGGACATGTCTCCGCTGACATCCGTGCCTCCATAGGGGTGCATGGAGGATCCGTTTCAGGTCCGCCTAAAAAACTGACAGGCGGACCTGAACGGACCTCCGTGTGAAAGGGGCCTTAATATACTGTATTTCATTCTCCTTTTTAGTCAGTAGATGGAGCTTTAGGTTATTTACATAAGTTTACAAGTATCACATTTTGCTCCTTTGTTGAAAAAAAAAACTGTTTACAGAGATTTGTTTGCTGAAGCTAAAATTTACACAGTGAATGAGTCAGAACAGTGGCTTCTTGCTTGTTGGGGTGGGGCTTTAAACCCAAAAATTGAATATATTGCAGTTTACCAATCACTAAATGTGGTGGCTGTATCAGGTCTTTTTTTAGGCCTTTCTTTCCCCTCTGATTTCACTTGCTAATCTGGCCAGTAACACACCTCCTGTATTAGCCTTTCCCAAGGATATCTTGTGTACCTGCATTAACAGGCGCCTCCTCCCTTTCATGTGTTCCATCTATTTTGATTTTGAGTATCTTGATGGACCTTTCTCTAGTTTACAAAAGTTTATTTTTTTTTGTGATAAAGTATTTTGACAATTTATAAGAGCAGCAATTCTAAGGCTGCTCAATTATGTTACAATATTAGATATCCATTATATATATATATATATATATATATATATATATATATATATATATATATATATATATATATATATATATATATATATATATATATCTCCACTAGGGTCCTCCAAGATACATTTATTTTGATGTTTTTTTTTGTTATTTTCTTTTCCGGCCAGGTCTTTTTGAGCACTCACTGTGGGTGACCGTTTGTTCGGAATCTGGTCCCTTGCTGTCCCAAGGGTGGTTTTCCGCCCGTACACCTGTGTGGTGTTTTCCATTTTCCCCTCATTTCCCTCTGTTCATCTAGGGACATCAGGGACTTTGGTGGTAAGTTGCTCTTTCTTGTCACTTGTGGACCTGTTTACAGATAGACCTCCAATTTTAGATAAATGTCTAGAATGGTCAATTGATAATTTTGTGTTTTTCGCTTTTAGATCTAGTAGTTGCTATTTGTATAGAAGTCTGAGACATACTTCCCCTGACGAAGCCCCAAAGGGCAAAACATGTAGGGACTACGTATGATCTTCTCAACCTACAGTTGATGAAACCACCACCTTGGAATCACCCTACTGCAAATTGATTCAGTGATAATGCTCTAATTTTTATCAATTTTGGATTAATTCATTAAATAAAAGTACTGTATATTTTTACAAATTGGTTTTCCATTGTGTTTGATATTAATTTAGTAGCACCGCTATAGTCCCGTTTCTCCTTTTCCTTTTCTTAATCAAATTTTGGGATGAGGTGCGTTATACTGGGTGTCTACCCTTAGACCACAAAAATTTTAGATCCTGTATTAGAGTTCCTACACTCTGGATGTAGGAGCAACCGAGACACCTTTGGAAAGCAACATTGTCAGCCTGGAGGGGTAGTATTAGATGTACTAGGAGATTCAGATACACTAAGCAAATTTAAGCCAGACTCCAGCGCTTTATTAGCAGTTACAGCAACAGTTGTGTTCCTTTTGAGATAAAGGTCTTACATAAAATAAGGGCTGAGGGTTTGTTTCAATCCTCCAACTGCTAGAGCTGAAGGAAAGCTTGTTTTGTTATAAAAAAAACAACAGACTTACTGGCCAGATCATCAAGTAAAAATAGAGGAAAGTAAGCCTACAACAGATGCAGCCATCAAGTATTGGCAAGCTGCAAGATAATAAATGTTTGCTTTTTAGATTTTAATACTGCTTAAGCCCTGGTTCACACTGGTGCGTTTTGACATGCATGTCAAATCGCATGTCAAAACGCCAGTATTTGCCGCAAATTGCCGGCAATGGCACTGTCCTAATCGATGCGACGCTGCATCTGCGGCGCTGCACCGATTTCAAAAAGTAGTTTCTGTACTACTTTTTGCGATTTTGGCCCGCGATTTACATTGACATCTGTGCAGAAACCTGCACAGATGTCTCTGTAATCGGGACTGACCAGCGGGAGTGAAATTGTGCGAGTTCAGCTGAACTTGCACGGCTTCACTCTCGCAGCCCAGTGTGAACCTTGGCTTAATGAGAGTCATCTCCCTCAAAGGAGATAACAACTGCTGTGTTCTCAGTTTAGAAAACCCACAGTTCTCTGGAAATCCTTTGTCATGTATTAAAAAAGAGATTTGGTAAACAGAAAAAACAAAAAAAGTATATTAAAAACACCAGTTTAATCATTTATAAATTCCAATGATGATCTTTTTTAAACCTTGCATTGGTCCAGTTTGGTTACATTTAAATTATTCATATCTCACATCTGGGGGCCACTGGCATTGCAGAAATTCACTATAGTAGTATGTGCTTCATCCAGTCAGTGTATCTATTGGGTGCTGCTTGAGCAACTTACCATCTGTATTCTGAACATGGGGGGGTCACTTGATTGACACCTCCACATTCAGGCTGCATTCACACAAGATTGCCATGCGTACCTGTGTTAAAAATTATCCAGTTCTCTTTGCATTGCTTCCTTTGTGTGAAATACCTGGTGATCATGCCAGTCCCCCTTTCCTATTTCATGCAAGGCATCTATCCCAGTGTGCTGGAAGCACAGCCTGCCTGTATTGCAATGGTCAGACTTATGCTGACATATAGACCCCCCCCCTCATAGCTCTTCACTGGAAAGGTCTGTGTACTGCCGTTTCTGCCTCCTGCCCCCTCCCCTCCCCTGCACATATACTTTAACCCCTTCCTTACCGAGTCATTGTATCACTCGGGACCCGGTGCACGTGCCCGGCGGCCGCGATGTCCGCCGGGCACCTGCGATCATGGCAGGACCATGGATCTGTGTGTGTAAACACACAGATCCATGTCCTGTCAGAGGAGAGGAGACCGATGAGTGTTCCCAGCACAGAGGAACACACATCGGTCTCCTCCCCTTGTGAGTCCCCTCCCCTACAGTTAGAATCACTCACTAGGGAACATATTTAACCCCTTGATCGCCCCTAGTGTTAACCCCTTCCCTGCCAGTCACATTTACACTGTAATCAGTGCAGTTTTATAGCACTAATCGCTGTATAAATGTGAATGGTCCCAAAAACGTGTCAAAAGTGTCCAATATGTCTGTCGCAATGTCACGGTCACAATAAAAAAAAAAAATCGCAGATCGCCGCTATTACTAGTAAAAAAATAAAAATGTCAGAAATCTATCCCCTATTTTGTAGATTATTATTATTATTTATTTAGGTACTTATATAGCGCTGTCAATTTACGCAGCACTTTACAAATACATTGTACATTCACATCGGTCCCTACCCTCAAGGAGCTTACAATCTAAAGTCCCTAGCTCACATTCATATACTAGGGCCATTTTTTTTTTAGACAGAAGCCAATTAACCTATCAGCATGTCTTTTGGAGTGTGGGAGGAAACCGGAGTACCCAGAGTAAACCAGCGTAGGCACAGGCAGGTAGTGTCATGGTTGGGATTCGAACCAGCGACCCTTTTTACTACTAGGCAATAGTGCTACCCACTACACCACTGTGCCGCCCGATGCTATAACTTTTGCGCAAAGCAATCAATATACGCTTATAGCGATTTTTTTTTAACAAAAATATGTAGAAGAATACGTTACGGTCTAAACTGAGGGGAATTTTTTATTTAATTTTTTAAAACATTTTGATATTTATTAAATCAAAAAGTAAAAAACATTGCGTTTTTTACAAAATTGTCGCTCTTCTTTTATTTATAGCGCAAAAAATAAAAACCACAGAGGTGATCAAATACCACCAAACGAAAGCTCTATTTGTGGGGGGGGGGGAAACAAAGATTTCATTTGCATGACCGCGCAATTGTCATTCAAAGTGGGACAGCGCTGAAAACTAAAAATTGGTCTGAGCAGGAAGGGGGTGAAAATGCCCAGTATTGAAGCGGTTAAGCATAGAGCATCAATGATTTCCTAGTCACAAAAAGGTTTATCAGAAATATCCGAAAGCACAGACAAAAGCGTGGTACAGCACAAAGTCTTCTCCATGGCACAGTGGAGGGGGCAATTGGGATGTTTGTTTACACACAAGCATGCATTATACATGAAAGTAAAATGAATCGGGTCTCTGATAACGCTATAGTCAAACAGAAAACAAAGAACAATACAAAATCTTATGAAGTGCTTGAAGAGAAATGTGGATGTTATTAGAGAGACCGTGTGTCCTTGTTCCACCTTGGAACATGACAAGACACCACTTACAGTACTGGAGCACGCTCTTCATACTCTCAATCTGCTGTGCGCCCGCTCGCAGACAAGGATCCGTGCTGTTCTGTGAAGGGTAACGGGTGAATACAGTCCAATGCCTTTATTGTTATGGCGCTGCTTGTATTCACACAGGGTGTTCGTGAATCCACTATTCATACTAATGTAAAATATATTTGTGAAAGTGTTTTATCGGTTTAGGTGTGTGGGAGACACTGTCGAAAATGAAAGTGTTTATTGAGGAAATCACCAACAGTAAATGTCAATGATATATTAGTATAAATAATAAGAAACCTATTCCACGTTAATGGCGGGGAGTATTTTCGTAGTCGTTTTAGTAAAAAAGTGAATGGTTACTAGAAACACCGAAACTTCCGCTCATCTTCACAGTGGGGCACCAAAGCTATTCTGCAATGATTACCTACTTGGTGCCCAAAAGGTAGACTGAAATGGCATTTTTTTTTGGTTCTCTATATAGGTTTATTAATATTACAGATGTTCGGTATTATAACTAACAAAATAAACAGTACTAATTGAAGTACTAAAGGCAATCTTTTTGTAGTTTGGATAAAATGGAAAGGGTTAGACCTCTGTTGGGTTTTTATGGCTTTAGATAAGCCCAAAAAAAAAAAAAAAACATTATATTTATGTTCTGGAACCCTGAGTGTCCGCCCCGGTTTTGGGCGGCCATATACCACTTCAGCTCCCGGGGGAGACAAATCGCTTCTGACTTCATGCCTACTTCGCACCATTTCATTGCATCTTATGTGAGTACCCAGGATCGGCAAAAACTTTGCTTGCTCCTGATATATTTTTATCTTCATACTAGATTAGTTATATTCTAGATTTATAGATACCCCCTTGCATCCGCCCCTGAGGAAGTGTGTGTGACACACGAAACGCGTCGGGCACTGAGGATGCAACCATATGCCTATTAGGAATTCTTCTAGATTAATTATTGACCACCTATTTTACTCATATACAATTTCTTTGAACAACTGCAAAGTGCCTCTCTAGTGATGTGTCTATATATATTCCATTCTACATTTCATGCCATGACGATGATTTTTTCTGATATTCATGCCTGGAATATGTGTATCTACATATCAATGTAATGAACAATTTTTACTCATTTTACTAGCTTTTATATCTGCTATGTATATAATCATCCATGTGAATAAATGTCTTTCAACCTCCACTGGTCAATGTCCTCATTCAAAGTCCCAAATTCCCCCACTTTTTCTTACAAAAAAATAAATAAATACACCAAGCAGTTGTCCCAAGAGTCTTTATTGCTGCCATTGCCCTGATTAATCGCCACCCTAATGAGTTTTTGCAGGCCCCAGAAATCCAATGCCAATACCAACATATGGCTAGGCATGCTCCGACACTAGCTGTGAGGCTGCGTTCATACCTGAGCGTAGCGTCTTTGAGAGCTTTTCCGGCATTTTGTCACAGCGTTTTTGAGATTTCGCTTTTTTTTATTAGCCAATAGGGAAAACGAATTGCATCATTTGTTGCTAGGTATTTCAGCTTTTTTAGCTTTTCCATTAGCTTTTGTTTCTTCTTTTATTATTATTATTCATTTATTGTAATGTTTTTTCCTTAGGTTTAGGGTTATTTATTATTATTTCTTTTTTATTTTATTATTACTACAACTACTACTTCTAAAAATGATTAATCAAATTAAATAAATACACAAATAAATAAAAATCATAAATAAAAAAGAAATACTAAGCAACAATAGCCTTCAACTTTAACCCCTACCCCTTAGAAAAAACTAAACTAAACACCCTAACACAAAATAAATAAATTATTATTATTTACATTTTTTTGTTTGGGTATTTGTTATTTCATTAGTAGTATTATTAATAATAATAATAATTGAATATTTATGGTTAGGAGTTAATTATTTATTCATGTATTATTACATATTAATTTATTTATGATGATTTGTAGCTATTTGTGTATTTATTTTACATTTATTTATTCATATATTATTACCAATTTTATTTTTTATTTCATCTATTTGAGCAGAAAATCGCACTAAAATGCATGACAAAATGCATGAATACGCACAAAAACGTGCGAATGGCACATTTCCATTCATTTCCATGGGAATAAAAACATGCCAAAAAAACGCTCAAATCTAACCGATTTAAGCTACAAAAAAAAAAGCCCCAGAACTTTTTTTGAGCTTCAGGCGTTTAGCTCCAGGCGACTTGGAGTGGAGATATGAACCATCTCCATGGAGAATAATTCATTTTTTCCGCTCAAGCATTTTGGAGCTTCAAGCTACAAAACACTGTGAATGGAGCCTGACAGACCCAACCGGGACAGGGGCTTTTGGAAGGGACTCTGCATGGTTATCAAGCTCTTACTTGAACTTTTGTGGTATATATTCTGTGTGAGTTTACAATAAAGTAATTTACGTTTTTGTATGCAACATGAGAAAATGTGGAAAGTTTCAAGGGGTATGAAAACTTTTTCAAGGCACTGTATATACACACACAATCCCAATTCCCAAAAAGTTGGGAAGCTGTGTAAGATCTGCATAAAAACAGAATGCAGTGATTTGCAAATCTCAAAAACCCATATTTAGTTCACAATATAAAACATATCAAATGTGTAAACTGAGGAAATGTACCTTTTTAGGAAAAAATAAAGTAATTTTAAAACTGATGGCAGCAACACATCTCACAAAAAGTTTTGGACAGGGCAACTAAAAGCTTGCAGAGTAAGTGGTACCAACAAGGAAGCGTGGGAAGAACATTTTGCAACTAATTATGTTAAAAAGAGCATCCTAGAGAGTCAGAGTAACTCAGAAGTAAAGATGGGCAGAGGTTCACCAATCTGTGAAAAGCTGCATCTAAAAAATGTCGCGCAATTTCAGACAAATGTTCTTCTTCAACCTAAAATTGCAAAGACTTTAAATATATATCATCTAAGACTCTATTCACACAGGGGCAACACGACTTCCAGCGCGACTTTGGGAGGCAACTTGGACACGACTTGAGTATGAATCACAGCGCGACTTGGGGCAACTTACAACACGACTTGAAGTCGCCTCCAGGACAGGGGACTTTGCCAGTGGCCAATCAAAGAGTAATCTGTGGGAGGGAGGGGTTTGCAGAGAAAACTATTTTTATTTCTTGTAAAGTTGCTTCAGTTAAGACAGGGGATCCGACTTGGAGGCGACTTCCATTGAAATCAATGGGTACAAGTCGCCTAGAAGTCGTACAAGAACCTTTTCTGAAGTCGGTGCGACTGTAGTAGTGTGCATTAAGACGGATCCATTCACTTACATTGATTTTTTCATGTAGCGCGACTTGAGGCGACTTGAACTCGGATCCAAAGTTGCCCCTGTGTGAATGGGCTCTAAAGTATTAAATATCATCAAAAGATTTCAAGAATCTGGAGAAATCTGTGTGCAAGGGACAAGGCCGAAATGCAATATTGGATGTCTGATCTTAGGGCCCACAGGCAGCACTGCATTAAAAACAGGCATTGTTCTATGATGGATATAACTGCATGTTCTCAGAAATACTTCCAAAAATCACTTTCAGTGAGCACAGGTCACCATGCCATCCAAAAATGCAAGGTAAAGCTCTATCATGCAAAGGAGTAGTCATATCTAAACAGGATCCAAAAATATTGCCTTCTTCTCTGGGCCAAAGCGCATTTAAAATGGTCTGTTGCAAAGTGGAAAACTGTTCTTTGGTTAGATGATTTGAAATTTCACATTCTTTTTGGCAACCATGGGCGCTGCGTCCTTCGGACTAAAGAAGAGAGGGACCTTCCAGTTTGTTTTCAGCACTGCATCTCTTATGGCATGGGTGGTGCATTAGTGTGTATGAAATGGGCAGCTTGAACATCTGGAAAGGCATCATTAATTCTGAAAGATATCCAGGTTTTAGAGCAACATATGCTCCCATACAGACAACATCCGGAAAAATACAACAAAGTGGACCCAGGACTGTTAAGCAGTTAGAATCCTATTTATAAGAATGGGACAACATTCCTCTCCCAAAGGTTTGTGTAACTGGTCTCCTCAGTTCTCAGACATTTACAGAGTATAGTTAAAAGAAGAGAGGATGCTTCGTGGTGGTAAACATGGTCCTGTCCCAACTTTTTTGGGACGTATTGCTGCCATCAATTTCAAAATTACTTTCTTTTTTCCTAAAATGGTACATCTCAGTTTAAACATATGACATGTTTTCTATTGTGAATAAAATATGGGTTTATGAGGTTTTCCAAACCATTGCATTGTGTTTTTATGTCGATTTTACACAACACCCCAACTTCTTTTGAAATTGGGGTTGAATAATGTTGCTGTGAACACTATAATTGGTACTACTTGTTGTTAAGGACAGAGAACAAAATGTGACAAGACAGTTGCATTAAATGTACAGTATACATTGTTCTTACATAGTGTTTAGTGTGTGAATAGCTAGCTGCTTGTGTTTAGCTTAGTAAAGGCCCCCGAATAAGTACCCTCCTGAAACTCCCCCTTACACGTTAATAAATTACATACTGTCTGCCTTTCATCTGCCATACACAAATCACTAACACAGCTACAAAGTAACAAAGCCATTCGAACAAGCTTTATATCTTATATGAACCATACAACAGGAAAAGAAAAGCCTTATGCCTTGTACACACAATTGGAATTTCCGATGAAAAAAGTACGACGGAATTTTTTCATCGGATATTCCAACCGTGTGTGTGCCCCATCGGACTTTTTTCCGTCGGAATTTAGAAAGAGAACATGTTTTCGTTTTTTCCGTTCGTCTGTATGGAACTCCGACGGAGAGAAAACCACGCATGCTCAGAATCAAGTCGACGCATACTCGGAAGCATTGAACTTCATTTTTCGCGGTTCGTCGTAGTGTTGTACGTCACCACGTTCCTTACGTTTGGAATTTGGTGTGACAGTGTGTATGCAAGACAGCTTGAACAGAATTCCGTGGGAAAAATCCGTTGGAGTTTATCCCGACAGAAAATCCGATCGTGTGTACAAGGCATAACAAGTGAATCCATCAAACCAACATATAAGAAAATCTGCAAAAAACGCAAGCCTTTCCATTGTGTAATACACCACATCTGTAACAACATTTATACATGCCAATTATTTTATACTACGTTGTCCAGTGTTACCCATCTAAAGTGAGAGCTAAAGCTGCCTGTGATCTATCCGGGGATCCATTACTGCTGGGCAGGGATTCTTGGTTAATGTCTCAAACAAAAGCTTGAGGATTGAGTAACCCCCAGCTCTGCCTTACCCCCAGCTTACCCCCAGCTCTGCCTTACCACTACCAAGCTTGTTCCTCTCATATGTACAATAAATTATATTTCATGCAGATGCATACCTACGGTGTCAATTTTGACATCACATTTCAATTTCATTTTAGTCATAGTCTTATGACTAAAATGCCTTTTTGGTTTTAGTCGCATTTTTACTGATCTGAATTGTTTTAGTCTTATCTTAGTCGACTAAAATCTCCTACATTTTTTTGTCGACTAAAATCTCCAGTACATTTTATGCTGGGTTCACACTGCGGTTTCCCGCATCCAATTCGGATTTCAGGAGACTGTGACCGGCTCTCAAGGTAGCCGATTTACACAGCTCCGGGAAGGCTGCAGAGTGGTTTGCAGAAGAGTCCCGTGCGTCTTCTGGTCCGTTTCAGGTCCGAATTCAGCCAAAAATGCAGACCTAATTCGGACCTGAAGCGATGAACAGGGACCCACCAGATCCCCTGCACACAGATTGAACCCAGCCTGAGTCAACGAAAATCGAATGGGTTTAGTTAAATTGTAATGCATTTTTTAAGCATTTCTCCAGAATTTCCAAACTCATTATATACTCCTGGAGTAAAAATCGAATAACATTTCATTATTCATGGTCTTAAAGTGGTTGTAAACCACCTCTTGCAACTTGCACCTACAGCTAAGCCTAGATTAAAAGGAACACTAAAAAGGTTCCCGTTTAAAAAATTAAAATAAATAACAAACATGGTATACTTACCTCCACTGTGCAGCTCGTTTTGCACACAGTGGCCCCCATCCTGGTCTTCTGGGGTCCGTCGGCGGCTGTTTCAGCTCCTCCCCGCAAGGACTCCTCCTGGAGTTACTGCGGGCGCGCTCCCGTGATACAGCGGCGGCCATATCACTGTATCACTCGGCCCCACCCCCGGCGCGCCGCGTCATTGGATGTGATTGACAGCAGCGCCAGCCAATGGCTGCGCTGCTTTCAATCCATCCAGTGTAGCCAATCAACGGCCGGCTCAGGAACTCAGAGGATGACAGGAGCGAGCGCGGGACATTCGAGGGGCCAGGTAAGTAAAACGGGGGCTGGGGGGGGGCGGTATTGTCGAATGTTTTTTCCCCCTAATGCATAGGATGCATTAAGATGAAAAAACATGTACCTTTACAACCCCTTTAAGGCTTACCTGTAGGTGTTTGCAATATCTCCTAAACCTACACAGTTTGGGAGATATTTGCCACAAAGAATGCACCATTGTCTACGGCGCATGCGCGCCGTAGACAACGGAGCAGGTGCACTGACAATGCCAGTTTTATCAATGGATAATGCCGGCTTTGGCTGGCCAATCAGAGCGACGATACCCGGAAGTAACCTTCTGGAGTGATGTCTGCGGCCGGAGGGGGAGACAAGAACAGCTTTGGGGGCTTCGAACTAAGGTAAGTAATGCATAATGAGCTAGTATGCTAGTCATACTAGCTCATTATGGCTTTGTCTTTCAGGTTATTTTATTTTTTTTCTTTTAAATATAATTTTGGGTTTACAACCACTTTAAGGTTTGAACATGCACTACAGACAAAAGATTTAGCCGTTGTGATATATAACCAATGTTAATTTTGATGTCAAATTTTGCTTTAGTCAGTCTTTTGACTTAAAATGTCATTTTAGGTTTGGCCGTATTTTAGTCCTCTGAATTGTTTTAGTCGTACTTTATTCGACTAAAATAGTGTTAATGTTCGGGAGATATTACAGACCCTCGCTCTTTTAAGCAACAGCTACATAGTTCCGCATTTAAAAGTAGCACTAAATGTCCCACCATTCTATGGAGCTCTCAGTATGCCAGTAGCACATCTAATGCAGGTCACATTATAATGCTGCATTATGACCTTTCTAATCATACAATATCACATAACTGTATCCAATAAAAGATTATATACTGTGAATGACAGGACATGTTTCAATCACAAGTTGCAGTGGTGAGGTTGTCTTTCATGTCCTTGGAAGAAAATTCCAAGATCTGCAGAATCAAAATTTTAGAGGTCACCACATTCCAAGGTTATAGAGAAAAACAAGAAAACCCCCTTCAATGGGTGGGACTTTGAAAGTGACCAGAAACAATAATTGTAAATGTAAAAAGTTTTATTACAAAAATAATATAGTCAATAAAAACTTTGTCATAAAAGACAGAAGTGTACAAAAGCATAAAAATGTGTATGGGTTACGATACATATACAGTAGGGCTGGGCGATTTTGGGCCCAAAAAAAATCTGCGATTTAAAAAAAAAAAAAAAAAACTTGATTCACGATTCGAAGCAAGTTTTTTTTTTCCTGATGGACACCGCGCCGGCAGGAGTTTTAGGGCGAGGCCGGGGCTTCGGCCTAGTCCGCCGCGATCCTGGAAAAAGACCGCGGACTAGGCCAAAGCCACGGCCTCGCCTAAAAAATCCTGCCTGCAGCTCGCCGATATCCTGGGAAAAGGCAGCTAGGCCGCGGCTTCGGCCTAGTCCGCGGCGTCCGGCCTCGCGGCCTTTTCCCAGGATCATGGCGAGCTGCGGGCAGGATTTTTTTAGGCAAGGCCGTGGCTTCGGCCTAGTCCACAGAGCACCGGTCCAATGAAAAAAAAAGAAAAAAAAAACGATTCGGTCAAAATCTGAATTGATTTGCCCTTGCAACTCGATTCAGATTTTAAATCGATTTTTTTTCCCAGCCCTAATATACAGACAGCTCTCTGATGAACCTGACTTTTCCGGCTTGATGCCCTTCCTCAGGGTTTTTTTTAATACAGAGCCAGGTGTCTATTAAAAAAGCATATATACAGTATCATTATACAGGTATTATATGTACATAAAAAGAATACGTATAAAAGCACAATTTTTTTTAATAGACACCTGGCTCTGAATGTTAAAAAACGCCCTGAGGAAGGTTATCAAGCTGGAAACGTCGAGTTCATCAGAGAGCTTATATATGTCTGTATATGTATCGTACCCATACACATTTTTACGCTTTTGTACACTTCTGTCTTTTATGACAAAGTTTTTATTGACTATATTATTTTTGTAATAAAACTTTTACATTTACAATTAGGCCCCTCTCACACTGAGGCGCTTTGCAGGCGCTATTGCGCTAAAAATAGCGCCTGCAATGCGCCCCGAAAAAGCCGCTCCATTGTATCCAGTGTGAAAGCCCGAGGGCAGGAGGGTAAAAAAAACTCCCGCAAGCCCCGAACTCAGATCTTTAGGATGACGTCTTATTGATAGAGATGTATCTCATAGGGATGAATGGGGATCAAAAGAGAAAGAGCCTCATTGCGCAATGCCGTATAAAACATTTATTGGTTCCATAAAATAAAAAGGTTTCCACTTACATTGCTGAGTGCCTAATAGTCCTGGCACCCGGCGTGTATAGCAGGCGATTGGTTAGAGGGTAATCGGCCCTGAACTAAGTGGTTCTAGTAGCAGCGTCCTGGTACACGATTCCCTGGTAGTTTGAATTAAGGCGGAAATAACGCGATGACGCGGTATTACCTCTGCTTACCCGATAGTTGGTCCATACATTGCGGTGAGTGCACATCTATGTGGGGCACCCAGTTGAGCACCAGTCCATAGGAGTTTTTATTGCGCACGAGCACCATATGGGATCATCACATGTTACCATTTGTGTTATATATACGTATATTTGTCTGCCAGTTTGCAATATACCCTAGTAGCTGATTCTAGCGCATTTATTCTTTCTTTCAATTAGTCAAAATCGCCAGCAGAAGGATCACTAACAGGCTGCCCGATTGTCCCTATGGAATCCCTCCCTCTGTAGCTGAGACAGCAGGACGTTGCTCCCATCTCTAGAAATTGAGATTCAGCAACGTTTAGGCCAACGACAGAGAACTGTATCCAGTCCAGCACTAATCATCTCCAGATCCATTAAATGAGTCTCTCTCAACTTCTATTCTTACTGCGATTCATCTAGGGATTTCATTTCAACAAGGGGTGAAGGAAAAATTTAGAAAAACAGCAGTTTGGGTCATTTACCCAGACCATAAGAAAGCAATATGGAGTCTGTGTTGTGCAAAGTTTGCAGCAAATCTTTGAGGCACAATAGACGTAGCAACAAAATGCACACAGCCGTCAACTTTGCAGGGAAGGCATCATTTAGAAATTTTACACATTTGATAATTTCCTTAAATTGTATTTGGGTTTTATCGTGTGTCTGCATCCAGGGCCGATCATTCGCAGGCAATTGCTGCTTGATCTATTACATGTGAGCGGCAAGAGCTGTCAGCCTTCTACCCGCAGCTAATCGCCAGGATCCCTCACTGGGTCTCTTGCATGCAATTCCTAATAAAAATATTCTATCTGCGCTAAGTGTAAACAACTTGATGGATCATTTTATTCAATATTAACAGCTGCACTCACTGTATTGAATAAGGGAACAATCAGCGCAAACAACCTCTAATATAACCTAAAAATGCCAGCTGAACACAAAAGGTAATCACAAGCCCAAAGATAATCTGTAAAATAAATGGTATGTGCAGCGCAATAGCTAAGATAAAACAAAATAAAATGTGACAGTCCAATCAAATAAAACAGATATTCAAATGTCCCATTGGATAATGATAAGACAAATTCCTCATAGAAGAGAGTGAGAAGAAATCTCTGCCGACTGGGATGACGATACAATCCTCCCCCACACATGCAATGTGCTTACCAGAATTGGTGGACCTCTCAATTAAGAGAAGGTCATGCGAGCATGTATCCACCCTGGGATAATGGGATGTGGCTGCTGCAGATGAATCCTTCCAATGTCAGGAATGAGGAAAAGCCGGATACTATCTCCAATGAGCAAACAAACTTCCACTGTAGGATGCTGAATGGATCTCCGTAAAGTGCAGGTGCCAAGAGAAAGATGAAGGGGACAATCTAAGTGTACTCCGTATGTACTTTAGTTAAAATAGGTTCTCATATAAAATCAGCGCTATCGCGCAATGCATAAAAGGCTGATACTGAACAGCAAGCCGGATCAACTATCCAGCAGAGAGATGGCAGCGGGTGACGTCCGTGCATAAGCTCTTACCCCCATACGCGGCGTTACGTCCAGAAGGACTTCGTCAGCGAGGGTGGAGCTTCAGTGTCACCCGGCTAACTGATATACCCAGCTGGTAACCATAGAAACGGAAATGCTAAAGCCGGAAGTCAGAGGAACAAACGGCTGATTTCCACCACGGTGTCACCAGCAAGTAAAAATACAATAAAGGTAAACAAGTGGTATGAAGTTTGTTACAATACCCTAGGTCCTTATGTGTGATAGAAAAAATAAAAATAAAAGTCAGACATAAAAATACCCGCAGCCATCTTTAACATGGGACAATAAAAAATCAACAATAAAATAAAGGCAACCTAACTATTTGTCTGAAATAAAACAGTTGAGATCAAACTCAACGTTTAAGCCTCTAGGTACAGCAACCTTGGTCTCATGTATCCACATGGACTCACGCTGGCTCAGTTGCCTAATAAAGTTGCCCTCTCTCCAGTGTTTAGTCACTTTTTCCAAACCCCAAAATTTGAGGCATTTTGGATTCCTATCATGAAACATTCTAAAATGCTTGGACACATAATGAGACTTCACACCTCTCCTAATGTTACCTACATGTTCTGCTATGCGGACTCCCATGGGTCTAGAGGTCCTCCCCACATATTGGAGACCGCAGTCGCATTCAAGCATGTATACCACCCCAACAGTGTCACATGTAATGAGGTTCTTGATCTGGTATGTTTTTTTGGTGGCAAAAGCAATAAAATCCTTTCTCTTCTTTAGATTGAATTTACATTGCCTGCATGCTGGACATTTTCCGCATGCGTAAAATCCTGACAAAAAGTTGAAAATCCTATTTTCTCTAATAACAGGGGGGTCTACAACACTGGGAGCAAGAATATCCCTAAGAGTAGGTGGTTTTTTGTAGATGAATTTCGGGCGCAGAGGAAGCACTGCACCCAAAACGCTATCTTTTCTTAAAATGTCCCAGTGTCGCAGGATGATTTTTTCACATTTTTTGTGCTGTATATTGTAGTCGAGAATGATTTTATACTCGAATTTGTTCGCACCTCCTGCTTTTTTATCATTTTTATTAGAATCTGTAATGAGGGTGGTTCGATCCATGTTCCCAACTACCTGAATATCACCCAAAATGTGATCCCTTTTGTATCCTTTTTGGAGAAAACGATCAGCTAATATATTGGCTTGTGTATGGTAATCAGACTCAAGGGTGCAATTACGCCGTAGGCGAATAAATTGCCCCTTGGGAATGTTACAGAGCCACACATAAGGACCTAGGGTATTGTAACAAACTTCATACCACTTGTTTACCTTTATTGTATTTTTACTTGCTGGTGACACCGTGGTGGAAATCAGCCGTTTGTTCCTCTGACTTCCGGCTTTAGCATTTCCGTTTCTATGGTTACCAGCTGGGTATATCAGTTAGCCGGGTGACACTGAAGCTCCACCCTCGCTGACGAAGTCCTTCTGGACGTAACGCCGCGTACGGGGGTAAGAGCTTATGCACGGACGTCACCCGCTGCCATCTCTCTGCTGGATAGTTGATCCGGCTTGCTGTTCAGTATCAGCCTTTTATGCATTGCGCGATAGCGCTGATTTTATATGAGAACCTATTTTAAATAAAGTACATACGGAGTACACTTAGATTGTCCCCTTCATCTTTCTCTTGGCACCTGCACTTTACGGAGATCCATTCAGCATCCTACAGTGGAAGTTTGTTTGCTCATTGGAGATAGTATCCGGCTTTTCCTCATTCCTGACATTGGAAGGATTCATCTGCAGCAGCCACATCCCATTATCCCAGGGTGGATACATGCTCGCATGACCTTCTCTTAATTGAGAGGTCCACCAATTCTGGTAAGCACATTGCATGTGTGGGGGAGGATTGTATCGTCATCCCAGTCGGCAGAGATTTCTTCGCACTCACTGTATTGCACGTATCAATACCAAAACATATATAGAAAGAAAGAAAAAAATTGCGCTGTCATTAAAGGTGCTTAAAGTGCTTGATTGAAAATCCCACAGAAATAATTCAATTGAGTACCATCATAACACCAATAACCATAACGTGCATATACCGTATATACTCGAGTATAAGCCGAGGTACCTAATTTTACCACAAAAAACTGTGAAAACTTACTGACTCGAGTATAAGCTGAGGGTCAACAATGCCTCACTTATCCCATCCTTACTGTGCCCATCCCTCACTGTTTCTCACTGTGCCCATCCCCACTGTTCCCTAGCTCACCGTTCCCTAGCTCACCGTTCCCTAGCTCACCGTTCCCTAGCTCACCGTTCCCTAGCTCACCGTTCCCTAGCTCACCGTTCCCTAGCTCACCGTTCCCTAGCTCACCGTTCCCTAGCTCACCGTTCCCTAGCTCACCGTTCCCTAGCTCACCGTTCCCTAGCTCACCGTTTAAATTTAACATTGTAAATAGTACCTGAAAAAAAGTTGAGAGAGTCTGCGGTGTCCATCGTTTAAATCCTGCGGTCTCTTCCTGGTCCCTTCCGTGATAGGCAATTCTCAGCAGACACTCTCCGCCTATCACGAACGTTCTCTCATCCTCACCCATCCCATCAGACACTGTGTTCGGTGTTCCGCCAATCACAGACGTCTGCTGGGAAACTGAGGATGAGAGAACATTCGTGATAGGCGGAGAGTGTCTGCTGAGAATCGCCTATCACGGAAGGGACCAGGAAGAGACCGCGGGATTTAAACGATGGACACCGCAGCCTCTCAACTTTTTTTCCGGTACTGTTTACAATGTAAAATTTCGCTGACTCGAGTATAAGCCGAGGTGGGGACTTTCAGCCCCAAAAAAGGGCTGAAAATCTCAGCTTATACTCGAGTATATACGGTACTCAAGTATAAGCCGATCCGAGTACAAGCCGAGGCCCTAATTTTACCACAAAAAAATGGGAAAACTTATTGACTCGAGTATACGCCTAGGGTGAGAATGCAGCAGCTACTGTAAACGGACAAGAGGGTCAACAATGCCCATTTGCAGCTTCACTGTGCCCATTTGCACACCTCAATGTGCCCATTGCAACCTCACTGTGCCCATTTGCAACCTCACTGTGGCCATTTGCAACCTCACTGTGCCCATTTGCAACCTCACTGTGCCCATTTGCAACCTCACTGTGCCCATTGCAACCACACTGTGCCCATTGCAACCACACTGTGCCCATTGCAACCACACTGTGCCCATTGCAACCACACTGTGCCCATTGCAACCACACTGTGCCCATTGCAACCACACTGTGCCCATTGCAACCACACTTGGACTCCGTTTCCCAGCAGACACTGTGTTCAGCCAATCACGGACCTTCTTTCATCCTCGGACAAGAGGACGTCCGTGATAGGCGGAACACTGAACACAGTGTCTGCTGGGAAAGTCAGAGGATGAGAGGACCTCCGTGATAGGCGGTAGCGGAACACAGTGTCAAACGCCTATCACGGAACGGAATGGGACCAGGAGAAAGGAAACTTTTGAAAAATGGACGCCTGGAGTCCTTCAGGTACACTGACTCGAGTATAAGCCGAGAGGGCTATTTTCAGCCCTAAGAAAAGGCCTGAAAAACTTGGCTTATACTCGAGTATATACGGTAAGTGCCTAAAAAATTCATAAAATGACAATCAATCACGTATATATACCATAAGAAATCATTATATTAATAATAAATGAATAAAAAACAAAGTTCAGATTCATAAAGTCTGTGCCATCATGCAAAAAGTTCTGTGCAAAATCCAAAAATATTATACCAAGGACATAAAATCCCAACTGAAATGATGATGTTAAAATGGTTCTCCAAACTTGCACCTATTTAGTTAGTGCTTCAGGTGATCACCCAATTGTGCTTCATGCCAAGATGTAAAAAATGGCCTCTTACCAAGCATGAAGACCTTACTACAGGGTCTGACCTTGCTTTAGGCAGAACACACCTCACTATGGGTATGGAACATACACTATATTGCCAAAAGTATTGGGACGCCTGCCTTTACACGCATATGAATTATAATGGCATCCCACTCTTAGTCCGTAGAGTTCAATATTGAGTTGGCCCACCCTTTGCAGCTATAACAGCTTCAACTCTTCTGGGAAGGCTGTCAACAAGGTATAGGAGTGTGTCTATGGGAATGTTTGACCATTCTTCCAGAAGCGCATTTGTGAGCTCAGGCACGGATGTTGGGCGAGAAGGCCTGGCTCGCAGTCTTCGCTCTAATTCATCTCAAAGATATTATATTGGGTTGAGGTCAGTACTCTGTGCAGGCCAGTCACGATCTTACACCCCAAACATGCTCATCCACACTATATTGCCAAAAATACTGGGCCACCCCTCCAAATCATTTGGTGGAGGGGGGATTATGGAGTGGGGTTGTTTTTCAGGGGATGGGTTTGGCCCGTTAGTTCCAGTGAAGGGAACTCTTAAGGCGTCAGCATACCAAGACATTTTGGAAAATTTCATGCTCCCAAATTTATAGGAACAGTTTGGAGATGGCCCCTTCCATCCCCAAACTGGATGGAAGGGGCCATCCAGTGCACAAGTGCACAAACCAAGGCCCATAAAGACATGAATGAGTGAGTTTGTGCAGGCCAGTCAAGTTCTTCCACCCTAGTCCTGTCCTCAACTTTTGGCAGTATAGTGCAACTCCCATCAGGAAGGCCTATATGTCGATTGGTTCATTAATAAGGATCCCCAGATCTCTCTGCAAATGTAATCACTAATGGCTGCATTGGCAATTGTGACTTGGGCCTTGAAGTGGAACTTTTGTTTTAGATTAAGACAGTTCATTACTGCTTTCTGTGTCCTAATTGGCAAGATTTACTCTCATTTCCAGTTGTACTATCAGAACAAAATGTATAACTGAAGGCCAAACCTTTTTTTTTCCATAGTTGTAGCAAGAGTGGAGATGGATTAGAACGACTGTCAAGTTTCTACTGATGCGTCCCCATTTAAGAGATTCACTCTCGCTATCTGTCCTGGTGACCGATATCACCAAACGTCAAAGAAAGTGAAAGAAATGCAAAATTGTGAGTGGTCATTAAAACATGAGTGGGGGGAAAATCTTTCAACAGTGACTAATTCTGGTTACCCTGTTGACAACCAGCGATTTCCCTCACTTAGGGAGCTTTCCCCCTGCTTCGTGCTGTGGGTATGGAACAGGAAGCGAAGGGAAGTCATGCCAATGGGACACAGATGGCGAAAAACCCTAAAATGATCATTAGCCCCTACTTTATCCAAAAATTTGCCTTCAGCAGATTGGGAAAATAACAGAACCTCTGTTTTCTTTTGATTGATGGCAGTATTTAATTTAAGGGCACAGTGCCAGCTCTCAGAATACAGGAGATTCGTCCAGCCATGCTGTATAGCATGGATAGGGGAATCAGTTTTTTTTTTTATTATTCAGCTTGCAGGCTAACACTCTAAGAAAAAATAAACATCTTGTCTAATGCCCCGTACACACGACTGGTTTTCCCCGACGAGAAAACTGCCATTTTTTAGATTGGTCGGGAAAACCGGTCGTGTGTATTCTCAATAGCAGTTTTCCCGACGAGAAAACTGCCCGCAAAAAATTTAGAACCTGCTCTATTTTTTCCCGTCGTGTTTCCCGTCGCGAAAACCGGTCGTGTGTATGCTTTTCTGAGGGGAAAAAAACCTGCTCAGAATCAAGTATGAGAGACGGGAGCGCTCGTTCTGGTAAAACTATCGTTTGTAATGGAGATAGCACATTTGTCACTCTGTAACGGACTGAAAAGCACAAGGCTGAAAAGCGCGAATCGTCTCTCACCAAACTTTTAATAACATGAGATCAGCAAAAGCAAGCCCAAAGGGTGGCGCCATTTGAATAGAACGTCCCCTTTATAGTGCCGTCAGACGTGTTGGACGTCACCGCGCTTTGGTCAAATGTTTTTTTTAATGAACGTGTGTATGCAAGGCAGGCGTGAAAGGAATCACATCGGGAAAAACATCGGGTTTTGCATGTCAGGAAAACCGGTTGTGTGTACGGGGCATAAGGGACTACTTATATACAACAGAGCTTGGCAAAGATCCTGTTAAATGTCTGAGATTACTATGAGACAAGATACTATAGTGATACTATAGTGACTTTTTAAAAAAAAAAAAAAAAATTTCAGTAAATGCTATTTCGCACTTTATTTATTTCCAGCGATATACTCTTTAAATTACCTGGCCTCTGCATAGCTCTCGCTTTCTGTTCAGAGCATGTAACACAAGTATTGCAGATTTTTCCTCCCACACATTGATTTTCATGCAACTTGTGAGACTCCATATGAATTATATATGTGAATTTTATTTGCCACGTATGTTGTAGCTTTAAAAGACATATTTTCTCTATCAATTAGCAGATGAAAGAGACAGACCACAAGGTGAAAGAAAGGTAGTATTTTAAAGAGCAAATTTACAATGAAAATTGAAAAATGAATATTTAATTTGTATATTTAGAGCCTGTAGGGATGATAAAGCCGGATGAAATGACATTGTGTGCCATGATGCTGATTGTCAGTTTTGATATTTTCCATAATGTTGGAAGTACCGTATATACTCGAGTATAAGCCAACCCGAATATAAGCCGAGGCACCTAATTTTACCACAAAAAACTGGGAAAACGTATTGACTCGAGTATAATCCTAGGGTGTCCATCTCATTGTGCCTCACTGTGTCCATGCCTCACTGTGTCTCACTGTGTCCATGCCTTACTGTGCCCATGCCTCACTGTCACTGTGCTCATGCCTCACTGTCACTGTGCTCATGCCTCACTGTGCCCAATCTCCCTACCTGATCTCCTGCGCTGTGTGACTGATGTTTAACATAGGAGTCTATGGAAGGGGTGCCCGGCTTTGAAAAATCGGTGCTCCCCGGCCATAGGTCCCCTGGACAACAAATTTTGCACACTTGTAGCTGAAGTGAGGGGCTACATGTGTGCCAAGTTTGGGGTCTAGGACCTATGGCTGGCCGGAATTAGGCGCACAAAGGTAAAGATGGACACAGACTTGAGTATAAGCCGAGGAGGGCATTTTCAGCACAAAAAATGTGCTGAAAAACTCAGCTTATACTCGAGTATATACGGTAATATATCTAACACAGAAAGCTCTTTTGTATTCCGTGGGTGACTATTTATATTACCCAGTTTGAAAGCATTGCTATTTGGCAATAGTGGTATAATAATAGTGTATAACAGTCAATGAGCTGGTACAAAGGACTGGGACTGGCAAAGGGCTTTTAGCAGATGGCAGTGGTAAGAAGTGACTGTGATCCTCATACCATCACCAATGACCATGATCAAGGTCTTTGGTAAAACACCCACATAAATCCAAAGTCCACCTAATGGCACCTTTACATATTAGATAGATGCCCTTTTGGCCATGTTGGGCAACAATTGAATGCCTACTGGGCACCTACAGACACCGCAAAATGAGCTTCAGGAGGGTAAATAGCCAGTCTTCAAACACCAAGTGAAGTGTCCAAGACTACAAAGACAGTGCTCTCCTCTGTGCTCACAGACTGCTTACTGGATTAAAATAATCACCAAACATATATTATGTAGCACTCAAATGGTATATGACTCCAATGCATCCAAACTGGGAACTTCACATCATCACACAGCCCCATACAGAATCTCAAAATTCTGTCATATAATCATCATGGAAAAAAGTAGTTCTAGTAGTAATAGCTAGTAGTAATTTTTGTTGCACTTACTGAGTGTATTTGCACCAGTATATATGCACACTGTATATGCACCAGTGATGTCATCGGCTGAAGCCAATGGGAATATCTTTTACACGGCACAAGTTTAGAAGATAATCACAGTACCTACAGGGAAGCCTTTTAATAAGCTTACTTGTAGGTACAAGTGTATAATAGGAGTCTACCACTGTTTAAAAGAGAAGTATGGGATTCATTTTTATTTTGGTGCGACGCTGTATCTGTCCCCCACCGGTTTGAACCCTGAGAACCGAGTCAAAGTGTTCTCAGATCACCATAATAACAACACAACGGAGTGGGTTGGACTGTACAAAAAATCTAAAGTTCAGAGCTCAAGTGTAACTTTTAGGCCCCATTCACACCTGAGCGTAGCGTTTTTAGGCAGAAAGTCAAGCGATTTTACCGCGCTTTTGCCGCAATTTTGTACAGGTCAAAAAGGTCACCAATGTAAAAAGAAGAAAAACGCCTGTAATCTGCCTAAAAAAAAAAAAGTTCCAGAACTTGTTTGAGCTTCAGGCATCTTGGAGCTTCTGGCTTCAGGCGTTTTGAAGTGGAGATGTAAACCATCTCTATAGAGAATAATTGATTTTTTTTCCCTCCAGTGTTTTGTAGCTTCAGGCTTCAAGCTACAAAACGCTCAGGTGTGAATGGGGCCTAACCAATTTCAGGAATACCCAATACAAATATCACAGATCTTTAGGGTCATTTGGATTTGTACAACACCCCCTTCCCTCTTTAAAACACAAGAATAATATTATACTCACTCGTACAAAGTTGTCAGGGAAAAGGCCTCTTCGTCCTTTCAGCTCTCCTTCCCACCATCCGCCATCTTCTTTTTTGATTTTGGTGATTATTTCACCAGCAACTATAGTCAGCTCGTCATCATGCTGAGCCTTGTAGTCAAACTCCACAATCGCATCCACTGTGAAGACAAAAGAACAGATAGACATAATTAAAGCACAACCTACAATCTACACAAGTACTAAATTCAGTTATTATGTGACGCACAAACCTCATAGTAAGTAAGCAAAAAACTTTCTTTACCCTCCCTGACTGATCCAAATCCTCCCTCATTTTGTGTCTGGGAGGAGCAATGCATGTGGCACAAAACTCATAGTCAGAGGGTTTCAGCAACTGAGGCCGTGCTCAGCCTAGAAAATCCACATAGAAAGCGTAAACAGGTTTGAGGCCAGGTGTGGACTGACAAGTTACAGGCTTTTCAATCAGCCACGCCCCCTGCGACATATTTCATCCCAATGTAGCGCAATCAGGCACAGCTTACATGGGAGTAGCAACTCTGCTCTGAATTCATGAGCAGAGCAGCATTGTTGGCACACCATCACAGTAAGCTGTATTAGGTGGATTTCACTGGCAGGTTCCTCATATCATATACTGCATATACAGACTAATTTTACTGTTGTGGGTTTAGTAACACTAACTGCAAAAAAAAGAAACCTATGGTGACTATTCAGAATTTACTTTACTGACATCAAACCAGTAAAATAGATGCTCTGTACTCAGCACTTTTCTTTGTGCACGGTTCATCTTAAAGTATTACTAAACCCAGGACCCTACATTCACTATATCTGGTCTCCCACAGTACACAGAACATGGAAATGCAATTATTTTAGTAAGTACAAACTGCTAAATACCTTTTTTTATCAGCAATTTAGAGCAGTCTTGTGACTTCTATGAGTGTCTGGTTAAAGCTTGTAGGAGGAGTTCATTCTCCCACAATTTTCCTATGAGAATACAGGACCTCTGACCCTCTGTCTGGACAGTGCTGATTGGCCTTGTGCCAATCACATGCACTCTCCCAAGAAAAATAAAAAAACTCTAGCAATACAAACCAAACTGAGCATGTTCAGCCTGTCCCCTGGCTCTGTAAATATCAGGTTATTTATTGGAAACAGTGGAAGAAGGAGATGATCAGGAGAGACAGGATCGAACAGCCCTAGTTTTTACACAACGTGCAGGATTAACCCCTTAGGTTCCACAGTGAGTATAACAAAGCATGCTTCACTGCATATACAGACTGATTTTACTGTTGTGGGTTTAGTAACACTTTAAAAAGAGAAGTACAGCTAAAGCTCATTTGGCTGTACTTCTCCTGTGGATCACAGGAGTGCAGTTCATTCTGCACTCCTGTGACCCGTTTTCAGCAGAGAGCGGGCTGAAGTCCGCTCTCTGCTGACGTCACAGAGTCGGTCCAGGCTCCGCGTCATTACAACCATGGAGTCGGAATCTGCCCAGATTCTTGAACTGACACACGGTTTAGCCTCTCAGCGAGCCGCTGAAAGTCTGAGCCGGCCGATCTCGCCCCCTCCACAGCTCAGCACTCCAGTGAGCTAGAAGGGAGCAGAGAACGGTGATTGACAGACAGCAGCTTTTTGCTTGGTGAGTATGAATAAAAACAAAACAAAAAGTGGTTGTAAGGCTTTGTTTTACTACCATGACCATCACATGTGTGAATATGTTTTTAACATACCGTATATACTCGAGTATAAGCCGACCCGAATATAAGGCGAGGCACCTAATTTTACCACAAAAAACTGGGAAAACGTATTGACTCGAGTATAAGCCTAGGGTGTCCATCTGCATGCCTCACTGTGTCCATGTGCATGCCACACTGTGTTCATGCCTCACTGTGTCCATGACTAGACTGACGTTTAACATGGGAGTCTATAGAAGGGGTGCCCGGCTTTAAAAAATAGGTGCTTCCCGGCCATAGGTCCTCCAGACAACAAACTTTGCACACTTGTAGAGGAAGCGTGGGGCTACATGTGTGCCAAGTTTCGGGTCCAGGGGACCTAGGACCGGCCATTACCGGGTCCCCAAAATTACCTGAGAAATTACCGTTTAACATGGGAGTCTATGAAAGGGGTGCCCAGCTTTGAAAAAAAAATAAAACTATGTAATTTTATACTCGATGAGTTGGTGATTAATACAGTAATACCTTGGATTACGAGCATATTTCGTTCCAGAAAAATGCCTGTTTCCCGACGAGAAACCCGAGAGTGTGTATACTTACCTGTCGCCGTGAAAACCTGCGCATGCTCGAAATGACTTCGACACATGCGCAGTAGCTTCCTAGGCATAGGTAGGGTGTAGCAAGATGGCGGCGACGGCATCGAATGTGACGAGCGCACGCTCGTCGTAGTCGAGGACGTCACCGCATTCGTGCCATTCAAAAGGTCTCGGCCGGGACAAGATTCTTGTTCAAGAATCTCGTCAGGAAAAACGACGTGTTTTTTCCTGACGAGATTCTCGGGCGTGTGTTTGAGGCTTCAGACATTAGACACAGAAAATGAAATGAAAACTCCGACAAGTTCACTCGAGCAGGGAGTTTTTTTTTATTCTTGATTCAGACCGCATTCAAGGCAGAAGTGTCTAGAACATATATTTTTTTCATATGTAATACAGTAAAACCCATCTGAAACCCATAATCAGGACGTTTTCAATAGATGTAAATGAGTGCTAATTGAATCTCTAAAGCATAATGGACAATTTACTAAGATTTGTGAGTTATTTTAGTATGGATCTTGCAGTAAAATTGCAAGGTTGGATTATTCAATAGCCGTCCAACCCCCCTGTAAAATCCCTGCATTACACCTGCAGAAAACACAAGTGGAGAAAAGTAAAAAAATATTCTTACACCCTCACCCATTTATCATCTGAATCCATAAGATGACCTAAACACATATATACAAAATATCCTGACATGAACACTCCTGTTTCCCCTGATGATGCGCTCTGAGGCAAAGCACGTTGGGCGGGGTCAGAACGTATGACGTCATTACGCCCACCGATGCTGGTGTTCCATCGAATAGTTCAGACCGTCAGGTAATGCCTCTGAGAATCTGCACATTCGCAGTACGTAAACGTCACTCCAGCTGGTCTCCCGATCAGCTGGCAGAGTGACAACGGAGCGCATGCGCAGATCATCGGAGGCATTATCCGACGATCAGCAAAGCGCGGAGGGAGAATCTAATCGTCACATTCCGCCTCGCTCTGTGCATGTGCGAGACATCACAATCATGTCCCAGGCGGAAGATCTGCACGATTCAACAGAACACAGCGCTTTGCTGATCGTCGGATAATGCGCAGTGTTGACGCCACGCCAGCTGATCAAGAGATCAGCTGGAGTGACTCTACGTCCTGCGCAGGATCGTCGGAGGCATTATCCGATAAGATGCACTATTCAACAGAACACCGACTGCTGGCGAGGCGCTTTCCTGTGATTGCATGTATTTGAGTTTACCAATGTGAGCACCCTTCTACATTTTTAATAAAACACACACTTAGCAGTATTCACTCTATGTGCAGCCTTTGTTTCTCCTCTCCGTTGGCGGCTGATTAATGCAATGTGGTTTGGAGTTATTGGGCCATTTGATATCTGTGGCTGGGATGCAATAGACCAGATCTAGAGAACCATAGGACACCTGGAGGTGTCAGTTACACATTCTGGTTTGATCCCTGTAATTGGGGATCATTTTTTCCTGGTATGAGGCATAAGTGTGGTGAAGGGTGCATATTTGTGTTGAATATTCAGTACCCTTTACTCGGTTCATGGAATTAGATTGAATAAAAAAAAAAATCACATGAAGGGAAGAATGTACTATTTTTTCTTTCCCAGCACATAATTGTGATTTATCACTTATTTGTATATATTTACAGGAATTATCATTTATTATTAATTTTTTATTTCTGTATATTCACATGAATTCACATGTATTTTTTTACATAATTTTGCACTGCATTCGGTATAAGGTTCATATCAGGAAGCGCACTATAATTTGTATATAAATATTTATTTATTGAAATTATAAAAATTGTTATTTAACTAGTTTGCCTCGTTGGATAGATCTGGTACTTGTTAAAGGAGTAAAACAAGCTTTATCGTGAAAGTGATTACTTATATATGTGTAACTCACATGTGTCGCCCAGCCTCGTGGTTCCCAGGCTCTCCCACTTCTCCTGGGACCACACCAATTAATGTCAGGATGGCGATTGGAGAACAGAGGTCTCCAGATCTTCGCTACTTCCATTTCAGAGCTGTCAGAATCCCAGGTAGAAAGTCAGGTATACAACAGATCGAGCACGGTGCTCTGCAGGTGGGCTTCAGCAGAGGGCAGAGATGATAATTAGGGGTCTGATAGACCCCTGGTGTCTCCATAGTTAGAACCTGTTGCCTGCCAGTGTTGTCACATAAGGCTCTGTTCATATCTAGGAGTTGCTATTTTACAGACGTTTTTCGTGCGTTTCTGCAGAGTTTTTGTACAGGCGTTTTGAAGTTGACAAGTCACTAATGAAAAGCAGTAGAAACGCCTGTAATCTGCCAAAAAATAAACTCATGTACTTTTTTGAGCGACGGGCATTTTGCTTAAAGTGGTTGTAAACCCAGATGAAAAAAAAACTCCTGCAAGACAAAGGCATAATTAACTAGTATGCATCACATACTAGTTCATTATGAAATACTTACCTTAGAACGATGCTGTTGCAGTGGTCTTGGCACACTGCTGTGACCAGCGACATGCCGTCCCGGAGTTATTTCCGGGTTCGCGGGCTCCGGTGCTGTAATTGGCCGGAGCAGCGATGACGTCACTCCCACGGGAGCTGCCGGTAATGGCACAGCAGCTGAAGAAAGGGCACGAGTGTGCCCTTTCTTCAGTGCGCATGTGTCAATGACGTTGGCACATGCGGATACAGTGAATATCTCCTAAACTGTACAAGTTTAGGAGAAATTCACGGTACCTACAGTTAAGCCTTATTATAGGCTTACCTGTAGGTAAAAGTGGTTATACAGGGTTTACAACCACTTTAAGGCGACAGAACGCTCAGATATGAACAGACATTGAAATGACTGGGATTTGTCTTGTTGGGCATTTTTAAAGCTGAGGCTTAAGCCTTGTACACATGACCGTTTGTGTGTATGGTTTCTCGTCGAGAAAACTGTCATGAATCTCGACGAGAAAAAAAGAAAACCTGCTTTCTTTTTTCTCGTTGGGAGTCTCATTTTTCTCGTCGTGATTCTCGTTAGACTGTTTTTGGACGAGAAAACCGTTCGTGTGTATGCTTTTCCGAGCCTTCAAAAACTGCGCATGGTCAGAATCAAGTATAAAAGACGGGAGCCCACTTTCTTGTAAAACTAGCGTTCGTAATGGAGATAGCACATTCGTCACGCTGTAACGAACTGAAAGCATGAAGACTGAAAAGCGCGAATCGTCTCTCACTAAACTTTTATTAACACACGGTAACACGAGATCAGCAAAAGCAGCCCAAGGGGTGGCGCCATGAGAATGGAACTTCCCCTTTATACTGCCGTTGTACGTGTTGTACATCACCGCGCTTTAGACCGACTAGATTTTGGATTGACAAGAAACCCGTCGAGAAAAACAACGTTTTTTTTTTTTTGTAACGAGATTCTCGGTCGTGTGCACTAGGCTTTAGAGCAGAAAATCGTCCAAAAACGCCTAGTTGTGAATTAAAGCTTAAGGGTTTGTTAGCCCTAATGTGATAGCAAAAAAAATTAAATTAAATAAATCAATGCAATTGTTAAAAAATAATAAAATAAAAAAAAAAATGTAAAAGATTATTATTGCCCCGCCCATGCGTTAAATATCACCGTCAACGTCAGAGGGCAATAACTCTAGGTCCCTTATTTGCAGTTCACTGTAAAAGCATTTAAAGCTTTGCCTATTGAAAATTTTGGGTATCATAATTTTCCCTGTTTTGCCGACGCACACAATTAGTGAGGCTTGACACATTTATGACATCTAATTACTAGAATTAACCTCATCTTTTATTTTGGGCAAAAAAAATCTGGGATTACAATGCATTTGTATTTACATTCATTTTAGTGTATTATTTCTTGAAAATATTGATTTGATAAACAGTTGCGCAAATCTTGTGCAACAAAACAATTTCAGCTACTAGCTTTTTATTCTACAGGGCCTCTTCTTTTAGATAATATATACTGAAAAATCATAGGGGTATTACGTAATTTTATAGCCAAAAATGTCTTCCTTTGCACCAATAATGTATTTACAATAAAATGGCTCAATTCAAAACAGGCACACCTAAGGACTGTAATGCCCAGTACACACAATCCGATTATCGGACGAACGATCGTCAGTTTTTTTTTTTGTATGCCAATCTCACGTCGAATCTGATGCGTTTACTAAAGTCACGGAAATTCTCGTACGACAGAATAAAAAAATCGGAAGTGATGTCATATGTTGTAATGCATTTGTATTGCATTTTCGGACAGATGTACTGATTAACGACTTTAGCCCTGGACCATTTGTCAGCCAAAGGACCAGAGGTCTTTTTACAATTTCGCACTGCGCTGCTTTAACTGATAATTGCACGGTCATGCAATGTTGTACCCAAACTAAATTTGCGTCCTTTTTTTCCCCACAAATAGAGCTTTCTTTTGGTGGCATTTGATCACCTCTGCGGTTTTTATTTTTTGCGCAATAAACAAAAATAGAGCGACAATTTTGAAAAAAAAATGCAATATTCTTTACTTTTTGCTATAATAAATATCCCCAAAAAATATATAAAAAAACATTTTTTTTCTACAGTTTAGGCCGATACGTATTATTCTACATATTTTTGGTAAAAAATAAATAAAAATAAAAAAAAAATCGCAATAAGCGTTTATTGATTGGTTTGCGCAAAAGTTAGAGCTTCTACAAAATAGGGGACTGTTATGGAATTTTTATTAAAAAAATTTTTTTTTACTAGTAATGGCGGCGATCAGCGATTTTTATCATGACTGCGACATTATGGCGGACACACCAGACACTTTTGACACATTTTTGGGACCACTGTAATTTTTACAGCGATCAGTGCTATAAAAATGCACTGATTACTATGAAAATGACACTGGCAGTGAAGGGGTTAACCAGTAGGTGGCGCTGTAGTGGTTAAGTGTGCCCTGATGAGTGTTTCTAACTGTAGGGGGGATGGGCTGTGTGTGACATGACACTGATCTCTGCTCCGACTACACGGAGCGGAGATCAGTGTCATTGTCACTAGGCAGAGCGGGGAGATGCTTGTTTACATAAGCATCTCCTCGCTGTATCTCTCCATGAGACGATTGCGGGTGTCACCACGGCGATTGAGTCCGCGGGACCCGCGGTCGGACTCACGGTGAAGGCTGCAGGGTCGCGAGCGAGCGCGCCGCCGGCGGCGCGGGCGACCACATGGCGGCATCTTAAAGGGGACGTACAGGTACGTGGTTATGCCTGTCCGTGCCGCTCTGCCGACATATATGTACAGGCGGCGGTCCTTAAGCGGTTAAACGAAAATTATATGATCTGGCATCGTACGAAAAAAAATTCCGTGCATGTCCGATAAAATAATATTGGATGAACTGTCCTGATCGGCTCTCGAAAGCTCTGTACCAACGATCCGATTATCGTACGATCGTTTCGAAAGTGGCATTTTTCGTATGATTTTTGGATCATGTGTACGGGGCTTAAGCTGCAATATTTAGTATTTTTACTCTTGTGTTTAGTTATTCTTTAACGCTGGCCAGAAATCTGTGTTGTTTTTAGTAGTGCCAACTAGTGCAATTATTTTAGGGAATTGATTTTACAGTAAAAATCGATAATGTACATACTTTAAAAAAAATCTGAGCAATACAACCCTTAGTAAATAATAAAAATACATTTATATTAAAATTTTGAAAATAAACACAGCAATATAAAATGTCAATAATATTATGCTTTACTGACCGAATCCTATAAAACGTATGACCCTAGAATATTGATTTCTTTCTTAAAGTGGGCCTATCACTTTTCTCAGGAACAGAAACGTCAAATCTACATTACATAAGCATATTTCTATATGCCTTAGCCTGTATGACCATCAATGGAAACAAAATGAACAAAGAGAAGAGGAACTGGAAATCTAAAGTGTGAAATTGAGCCACTGTGTTAAGCAAACTCATAAACACACACTATTAAAATAGAGAACTGTACCACAAATAATCTACATGTTCTTTCCAGAACGTTTCTGGTGGCGAACAAAAAAAAATATTTTGTTAATTATTTATGTCTTCCTGCAGCACCAGGACCATCAGAATAGTGGCCTAAATGGTTGCCACAGATCCCATATACTAGATATGGGGGGGGGGGGGGGGCTGAGTGCAAAGTGCAGACAAACAGGGCCAATCGTATTTAATGCTGTAGTGGTACTAGCTACCAGAGACCAAAGCATGTACAGTTGTGCTCATAAGTTTACATACCCTGGCAGTATTTATGATTTCTTGGCCATTTTTCATAGAATATGAATGATAACACAAAAACCTTTTTCACTCATGGTTAGTGTTTGGCTGAAGCCATTTATTATCAATCAACTCTGTTTACTCTTTTTAAATCATAATCACAACAGAAATTACCCAAATGACCCTGATCAAAAGTTTACATACCCTGATGATTTTGGCATGATAACATGAACGCAAGTTGACACAAAGGGGTTAGAATGGCTATTAAAAGGTAACCATCCTCACCTGTAATCTGTTTGCTTGTAATTAGTTTGTGTGTATAAAAGGTCAATGAGTTTCTGGACTTCTGAAAGACCCTTGCATCTTTCATCCAGTGCTGCACTGACGTTTCTGGATTCTGAGTCATGGGGAAAGCAAAAGAATTGTCAAAAGGATCTGCGGCAAAAGGTAGTTGAACTGTATAAAACAGGAAAGGGATATAAAAGATATCCAAGGAATTGAGAATGCCAATCAGCAGTGTTCAAACTCTAATCAAGAAGTGGAAAATGAGGGGATCTGTTGAAACCAAACCACAGTCAGGTAGACCAACTAAAATTTCAGCCACAACTGCCAGGAAAATTGTTTGGGATGCAAAGAAAAACCCACAAATACCTTCAGGTAAAATACAGGACTCTCTGAAAACATGTGGTGTGGCTGTTTCAAGATGCACAATAAGGAGGCACTTGAAGAAAGATACCGTATTTATCGGCGTATAACACGCACTTTTTTCCCCTGAAAATCAGGGGAAAATCGTGGGTGCGTGTTATACGCCGATATCCACATCCCTGAGCTGTCTCCGCTGACTGGGAGCGGAGCGGAGCGAGATACACATAACCGAATGTACTCGGCTATACTCTGCTTTTCTCGGCTCCGCTCACAGTCACGCCCAGTCCCGCCATTGGACCTGTGTTATGTCCATCATAGGGCGGGACTCGGCGTGACTGTGAGCGGAGCCGAGAAAAGCCGAGTATAGCCGAGTACACTCGGCTATGTGTATCTCGGCGGCGGCTCCGCCCAGTCCCTGCGTCCCTGGCGTTCTCGGCGGCGTCCGCACAGTCTCGGCGCCAATTTTAAAATGCTGCACGGCGACTCTGGGGCAAGGCTGCACGGCGACTCTGGGGCAAGGCTGCACGGCGACTCTGGGGCAAGGCTGCAATGGACACTGACAAGGCTGCACTGTGACAAGGCTGCAATGGACACTGACAAGGCTGCACTGTGACAAGGCTGCAATGGACACTGACAAGGCTGCATTTAAATGTAAGTTATTTTTCCTTAAACTTCCCTCCTAAAAGTTTTTTTCCCTAAAATTTACTCCTAAACTTGGGGTGCGTGTTATACGCCGATAAATACGGTAAACTGCATGGTTGAGTTGCCAGAAGAAAGCCATTACTCCGCAAATGCCACAAAGTATCCCACTTACAATACGCCAAACAGCACAGGAACAAGCCTCAAACCTTCTGGCACAGTCATTTGGAGTGATGAGACCAAAATTGAGCTTTTTGGCCACAACCATAAATGCTACATTTGGAGAGGAATCAACAAGGCCTATGATGAAAGGTACAACAGTCCTACTGTGAAACACGGAGGTGGATCACTGATGTTTTGGGGATGTGTTGGCTACAAAGGCACAGGAAGTTTGGTCAAAATTTATGGCAAGATGAATGTAGTATGTTATCAAATGTGTTCACACGTATAGGTGTGAACAGCCATGCAATCCGATTCCAGCGCAAACCAAAAAAAAAAGGGTCCTGCACCATTTTGGAGCGAATTCGATGTGATTTCAGTCATACAGTTTGTATGGTAGAAATTCGCATCACACTAGTGATCTGCACAGCAATGCGAATCACATGCGATGCCTGGCACTTAAGATGTGTTTCCTTAAAGCCAGCAGCTACAGTTCTTGTAGCCGCTGACTTGTAGTTTTCCCATAGCGGTCTGAAATTCCTCTTTATCCTCAAGCTAAAGTTATTATTTTCCACTAGACTATAGCCTCATTATTAACTAAAAATACAAATGTAATTGAGCATATTGCTTGCTTTGAAAAGTGAAGTCCAATAACTGCAAAACGCAAGTAATTTGGCGTTGTTTTCTGCTCGTGTAATTTATTTTCCATTAAACATGGCATGCTTCAGCGGGAATCTCTGCCAGGATGACTTGCCATAAAACTGTTTATTATAAAGACACAAAGTCAAATCTGTAAACTCCGGCATCCCCAGTCTTGCTAGAATGTATTTATACTCTCAGAATATCAGTTATTACCTCCACTGACTGCTGAAAAATTATTGTTGTTTTTTTATTATGGGTAACAAAGGATACAGTACGGTACTATTTGTAAGCTTTATTACAATAATGGTCTGCAGCAATCAGAACACCCAACTGACAAGTAAACTTTATGAAAACACATTGAACTAAGCTTTTATACTCTTATGCCCTGTACACACGATCGTTTTTTCCGATGAAAAAAGTCATGGACTTTTTTCATCGGAAAAAACGATCGTGTTGGCCCCAGCGGACTTTTTTTCATCAGTATAAAAAAATAGAACAAGTTTTAAATTTTTTCTGATGGAAAAAATCCGATAGGAAATTCCGATCGTCTGTGTGGAACTCCATCGGAGAAAAATCCACGCATGCTCAGACTAAATTAGACGGGAGCGCTCTTTCTGGTAAAACTAGCGTTCGTAATGGAGATAGCACATTCGTCATGCTGTAACGGACTGAAAAGCACGGAGACTGAAAAGCACGAATCGGCAAACACCAAACTTTTACTAATATGCGGTAACACAAAATCAGCAAAAGCAGCCCAAAGGGTGGCGCTATTGGATTTGAACTTCCCATTTATAGTGCCGTCGTACGTGTTGTACGTCACAGCGTTTTGGATGGTCAGAATTTTGTCTGATAGTGTGTAGGCAAGACTGATGGAAGTGGGCTTCATCGGAAATCAGACGGAAAATTCCATCGGATTTTATTTCATCGGAAATCCGATCGTGTGTACAGGGCATTAGGTTTACTTCATACCCTAAAGAAGGGATTGGTGGGGTGCTGTAATCCACAACAACCATCGGAATTCAGTTTCAGCATCACACTGGGCAAACTAACGATTTCAGATAATAATGATGAGCTATCGCATGATACTAGCAAAAGGTATAGGCTGACCGCGTATGCGGTTTTGACATACAAACATTGACATTTTTCATCACTGTAAATTCACTTAAGGTATCCATTAATTTTTTTTTATTGTTTTTTTATTGTTTTTTTAAAATAAATACTAGCAAAGGTGTGCTCTTACCAGATTGTAATTCCCAACCTTGCCCAATGTTGAAGAACTCTTTTAAAGTGATTCCAAAGGAAAAAATTAAAAATAAATAACAAACATGTGTGCTGTGGTATTGCACAGAGCAGCCCCGATCCTCCTCTTCTGGGGTCCTCTGCCAGCGCTCCTGGCTCCTCCCCTCTGCCGAGTGCCCCCAATAGTAAGCCTCATGCTATGTGGACACTCAAGCACGCTCCCTCCCGTGCTGGGCTCTGTGTGTCCATTCACACACTAAGCTCAGCCCCGCCTCTGCTCTATCCTCATTGGTTCACCTAGAAGGAAGCTGCACCTAGAAGGTTTTTTACCTTAATGCATACAATGCATTAAGGTAAAAAACCTTGATCCTTTGAAACCACTTTAAGTAGGTAAAATGTGCAGTAGAGGATTGCAGCTGTAGCGTGTTCAGGAGAGGAGTGTGGGTATACCAGCAGTCAGTATGTTCAGGAGAGGAGTGTGGGTAATACCAGCAGTCAGTATGTTCAGGAGAGGAGTGTGGGTAATACCAGCAGTCAGTATGTTCAGGAGAGGAGTGTGGGTAATACCAGCAGTCAGTATGTTCAGGAGAGGAGTGTGGGTAATACCAGCAGTCAGTATGTTCAGGAGAGGAGTGTGGGTAATACCAGCAGTCAGTATGTTCAGGAGAGGAGTGTGGGTATACCAGCAGTCAGTATGTTCAGGAGAGGAGTGTGGGTATACCAGCAGTCAGTATGTTCAGGAGAGGAGTGTGGGTAATACCTGCAATCAGTATGTTCAGGAGAGGAGTGTGGGTATACCAGCAGTCAGTATGTTCAGGAGAGGAGTGTGGGTATACCAGCAGTCAGTATGTTCAGGAGAGGAGTGTGGGTATACCAGCAGTCAGTATGTTCAGGAGAGGAGTGTGGGTATACCAGCAGTCAGTATGTTCAGGAGAGGAGTGTGGGTAATACCAGCAGTCAGTATGTTCAGGAGAGGAGTGTGGGTAATACCAGCAGTCAGTATGTTCAGGAGAGGAGTGTGGGTAATACCAGCAGTCAGTATGTTCAGGAGAGGAGTGTGGGTATACCAGCAGTCAGTATGTTCAGGAGAGGAGTGTGGGTAATACCTGCAGTCAGTATGTTCAGGAGAGGAGTGTGGGTATACCAGCAGTCAGTATGTTCAGGAGAGGAGTGTGGGTATACCAGCAGTCAGTATGTTCAGGAGAGGAGTGTGGGTATACCAGCAGTCAGTATGTTCAGGAGAGGAGTGTGGGTATACCAGCAGTCAGTATGTTCAGGAGAGGAGTGTGGGTATACCAGCAGTCAGTATGTTCAGGAGAGGAGTGTGGGTATACCAGCAGTCAGTATGTTCAGGAGAGGAGTGTGGGTAATACCAGCAGTCAGTATGTTCAGGAGAGGAGTGTGGGTAATACCAGCAGTCAGTATGTTCAGGAGAGGAGTGTGGGTAATACCAGCAGTCAGTATGTTCAGGAGAGGAGTGTGGGTATACCAGCAGTCAGTATGTTCAGGAGAGGAGTGTGGGTATACCAGCAGTCAGTATGTTCAGGAGAGGAGTGTGGGTAATACCTGCAATCAGTATGTTCAGGAGAGGAGTGTGGGTAATACCAGCAGTCAGTATGTTCAGGAGAGGAGTGTGGGTATACCAGCAGTCAGTATGTTCAAGAGAGGAGTGTGGGTATACCAGCAGTCAGTATGTTCAGGAGAGGAGTGTGGGTAATACCAGCAGTCAGTATGTTCAGGAGAGGAGTGTGGGTAATACCAGCAGTCAGTATGTTCAGGAGAGGAGTGTGGGTAATACCAGCAGTCAGTATGTTCAGGAGAGGAGTGTGGGTATACCAGCAGTCAGTATGTTCAGGAGAGGAGTGTGGGTATACCAGCAGTCAGTATGTTCAGGAGAGGAGTGTGGGTAATACCTGCAATCAGTATGTTCAGGAGAGGAGTGTGGGTATACCAGCAGTCAGTATGTTCAGGAGAGGAGTGTGGGTAATACCAGCAGTCAGTATGTTCAGGAGAGGAGTGTGGGTAATACCAGCAGTCAGTATGTTCAGGAGAGGAGTGAGTAGGTAATGACATTAGGCTGGAGAGAAGAATGGAGGTTATGACAACAGGCAGTATTTGCAGGAGGGGAGTGCAGAGGGTATGACAGCAGCTAATATGTGCAGGAGAAGTGGATATATCAGCAGGCAGTATATGTGCAGAAGAAAAATGTGGAGGATATGACAACAGGCAGGTCATGCAGGAGGGGAGTTCCATGAGGGGTATGTCTGTCAGTGGGGTTGGGGGTGTCATGGGGAGAATTGTCTGTCAGCACAGTGGGAGGATCATGGGGAGCGATGCCCGTCAGCGGTGGATGTCATGAATGTATATTATCAGTGAGTGTAATGAGAAGGAATCTGTCAGCAAGGTTCCTTGGGGGGGTGAGAATTCATGGGAAGGAATGTCCATAAGCAACGGGGGTGTCATGGGGAAGGATGTTTGTTAGCGTGGTGGTGAAGGTCATGGGGAGGGATGTCTATAGGAGGTGGGGGTGTCATAGGAAAGAACATCCTCTCAACATAATAGGGTGAAGGTCATAGGGAGGGATGTCTGTCAGTGGGAAGGGGGGGGGGGGTGTCACAGCGATGAATGCCTGTCAGCACAGTGGGGGAAAGGTTAAGGCAGAGAGATTTAGGTTAGCCAGGGAAGTAGGGCACAGGGGCAGACACCTGAGAGTAGGGGGAAGTCTTTCAATGTGGGGGATGATGGGATTGAGCGCTCCTCCTGTTGTCCCCAGCGGCTGCAGCACTTTTGATCCTCTGGTATACTGTCAGTTCCCATTGCTGGCAATATATTGCAAATACGCAGGTCTCGCAATGAGAACAGACAACAGTAGGATAGAGGATCACAGATGCCTCCAATTGGAGCAGCAAACTGAAGCTCCATACTTCCCCTGAGAACATCATTGTTTATACTGAGCCTTGGCCTCTCTTCCAGGTGGATCACAGCCACAGCCACTGAGCTGCAAGAGAATGGCTGGTATGTCATGAGATGGGCTATGGAGGTAAGTATACAATACAAATAATTCTTGGAGTTCAAACTTTATGTGCATTTAACATATACATATATACAATGTTATTTACCTGTGAATACATGGTGTAGACACCCAAAAGGCCTGAAATCGCAGCAGGGTGCCACCATCTTTGATGTCAGCACGCTATAGCAGAGGTCTCCAAACTTTTTAAACAAAAAAGGGACAGTTTACGGTCCTTCAGACTTTATGGGGGGGGGGTGGATGTTGGTGTCAGTGGAAAGAATAATGCCCCATTATTTGCGTCAGGGGGAAGAATAGTGCCCCATCATTGGTGTCAATGGGAGGAACGGTACGCTATCATTGGAAGTGGGAGGAATAGCAGCCCATTATTGGTGTCGGTGGGAGGAATAGTGCCCCATCATTGGTATCAGTGGGAAGAATAGTGCCCCATCATTGATTTCAGTGGGAGGAATAGTACCTCATCATTGATGTCAGTGGGAGGAATAGTGCCCCATAGTTGGTGTCTGTGGGAAGAATAGTGCCCCATCATTGATGTCAGTGGGAAGAATAGTACCTCATCATTGGTGTCAGTAGGAGGAATAGTGCCCCATAGTTGGTGTCAATAGGAGACAGTGTCTATCAGTAAGAGGAATAGTGTCCCAAGGGCCAGATAAAGGCAAGCAAAAGGGCCCTGGGCTGCAGTTTGGAGACCACTGCTCTATAGTATTCCCGTTTGCTCTTCCCAATTTTGTAGGTTGCTGAATGGGGGGGCTGGGACAACACATAAAAGTAATTAGACACTCCAGGAGGGGGCTGGGCTAGGGAATTAACTCTCCTGGAGTAATCACATTTTCTAGCAAGTTTCAAGGCATATCATATTGCAAGTAAGGCTATGTTCACACTAGCTGTGCACTAAAATGGCCCATCTGCATTTTTTTACAATACACTGTAATTTACCTAAAGACAGCATTTCAATGTAAACAGGGTACATAGAAAACAACTGCCATTGATCCAGTGCTGCAAAACGCCAGTCACCACACAATGTGGGAACAGGCCCCAAATAAAATTCTTTAATGGAAAGTAAAAACAAAGCAAGCAAGCTTTGGGACCCGCTGTTATGGGACCCACCGATCATTCGGGAGAGAAGCAGAACAGCGGTCTACCTATGTAAACAAGGCAGACTGCCGAATGTCAGTAGAGAAGGTAGTGATCCTGTGTTGCTGCAAAGCAGGAACACGGCTCTCTGCCTTCTTACAGTACAAGCACCTCCCCCACAGTTAGTAAGTAAGCACTCCCTAGATACACCTTTAACCCTTTGATTGCCCCTTCCCTGCCAGTGTCATTAGTACAGTGACAGTGCATACTTTTAGCACTGATCACTGGTCCCCAAAAATGTGTCAAAAGTGTCACTTCATGCCCCATTTGTCCACCGCAATTTTACAGTCCCACTATAAGTTGCTGATCGCCACCATTACTAGTAAAAAAATAATTAAAATTTCATAAATATATCCCATAGTTTGTAGACGCTATAACTTTTGCGCAAACCAATCAATATACGCTTATTGGGATTTTGAATTTTTTTTTAACCAAAAATATGTAGCAGAATACATATTGGGCTCAATTGTTTGGGCTAAATTAAAATTAGATTTTTTTTTTATTTTATTGAATATGTTTTACAGCAGAAAGTTAAAAAAAAAATCATTTTTTAAAATTGTCGGTCTTTTTGTTTATAGCGCAAAAAAAAAAAAAAAACTGCACCAAAAGAAAGCTATTTGTGGGGGGAAAAAAAAGAACATACATTTTATTTGTGTACAGTGTTGCACGACCGCAAAATTGTCAGTGAAAGTAACGCAGTGCCCTATCGCAAAAATGGCCTTGTCATGAAGGGGGGTAAACCTTCTGGAGCTAAAGTGGTAAAAGCAGAACTAAACCCATTGATTTAAAGTGGATGTAAACCCACTGTCATCATTTCTAAATTACTTCCATTGTGGTTATCTATAAGGATATACATGCCTTCTGCATGTATTCTTACCTGTAAAATGTCTCCCCTTTAGCTGTGTGGAGCCCTGCAGTACTCCAGATTCTGTGGGTGGGTCTGTTGTCCGGAGCTCAGTGGGTGGAGTTGTGAGGTCAGTAGCCCACCTTTACACTCCTTGGCCAGGCATCGATATTTCTTACACTGAACTTCTGCTGGTCTTGTGGATTATGCCCCATGATCACTAACATCCAGTCAAAACCCAGGAAAGTCACCACATGACTTCAGCATGCCCAATCATGCTGAGGTGTGGAGCAGCCAATCCTGGGAGAGCTGGAGAAGAAAGGAGGTGGGATGTGAAGTACACAGAATGCCTCTCACACTCGTGCATGAGATAAGGAAATGACCTGTCAGTCACAGCAAGGGGGAAGAACAGACACCTATTTCTATGTGCATCTGTTTTTATCTTACTGAAGAAAGATAAAAGGATTGTTTAGAGCTGTATTAACTCTTCATGGCAAGACTGGGCACAGATGAAATTACATCCTCTGCTGTAACAGATATGAGTCTGAATTTAAAAAAAAATTTGGGGGTTTACATCCACTTTTTTCGAAAACAGTTACATTCAAGGCATGACATAAATGATAACTGTCACAGCCGTTTTATGCTCTCAACCGAACTGTCAAGCTGTCATCAAATGGCTGATGTCAGATGATCACATGTGTAGCACTAAGGCCACTGCAGATCAAATAGCGGGGTCTCCCAAGGTTCTGTCCTGGGACCAATCCTATTTAATTTATTTATAAATAGCTCAATCTCAGGATTTGCGGACCATACTAAGCTAAGCGGGGCAATAACTTCTACGCAGGATGTGGAAACCTTGCAAGAAGATCTAAACCAATTAATGGGGTAAGCAACTACATGTCAAATTATGTTTAAAATTAAAAATGTAAAATAATGCATTTGGGTGCCAAAAATATGAATGCAATCTACTCACTAGGGGGAGAACCACTGGGGAAATCTAGGATGGAAAAGGACATGGGGGTCTTAGTAGATGACAGGCTCAGCAATGGCATGCAATGCCAGGCTGCTGCAAGCAAAGTGCATTAAAAAGGGGATTCACTCCAGAGATAAAATGAGAATTCTCCCACTCTACAAGACTCTGGTCTAGCCGCACCTTGAGTATGCCATCCAGTTCTGGGCACCAGTCTTCAGAAGGGATATGCTGGAGCTGGAGAGGGTCCAGAGAAGGGCAACAAAGCTAATAAAGGTACTGGACGATCTCAGCTACGGGGAAAGTCTGCAAGTACTGAACTTATTACTCTGGAGAAGAGACACTGGAGAGGGGATATGATTTGAATGTACAAATACCGTACTGGTGACCCTACAATAGGGATAAAACACTTCCGCGCAAGGGAATTTAAAAAGACACGCAGCCATTCACTAAAATTAGAAGAGAAGCGGTTTAACCTTAAACTGCGTAGAGGGTTCTTTACTGTCAGAACGGTGAGGATGTGGAATTCTCCTCCACAAGCAGTGGTTATAGCGGGAAGCATCGATATTTTTTTTAAATTATCAGATAGGCACCTTAACGACCACAACATACAGAGCTATACAATGTAATATCAACATAAAAGCACACACATAGGTTGGACTTGGATGAACTTGTGTCTTTTTTCAGCGTCACCAACTATGGAACACAGGCTATGATGGCAGCTTCCCTGGCTGTAAAGGATGGGAGGGTTTAGTTCCGCTTTCATTTTCATGTTCATTTAAAATTTGCCTGTTCATCCAACACTACCTTCTCCCAGGATTGCCAATGCTGTGCTCTATTTCTCCTTCACAGAGTGGGGGCCACCCTAGGACAGGAAGTGTGCTTCTGGATGGATCACCAGGTGAAAATTCAGCCACTACATTTAGACAGGTAAACTGCAAGATTATATTTTTGTTTTTGGGTTTAGATATGCTACGACTTCAGGGGGCTGAGCCCACCGTTACGAAAGTAAAACCAAGGTCAAGTAAGACACTCAGAAAATGCTTTCTCTGCTGGAAAAAAAATAATAGCAGGCAACCTCATACAAAGGCAGATTGATTCCTTGAAATCAATTAGTGCCCCAGGGTCACAGTGAGATGTAGACTGTGTATAAATATAATGATCTTTTGAAACCCGTAATATAATAAAAAAAAAAAAAAAAAAAAAAATTTGTAGCACTATCTAATAAAATCTTATGCAAAAAAAGAAAAAAATTTTTTTTTTAAATCGAACATCAACCACATGATTGTTGGGGGATCAAAAATTGCCCATGTAATTTGGCAGTTACAAGACAAAATGAAGAATGAATCAAAACGCTCTAGACGGACAAGAAGAGTCCATCAGAAATGCTGCCGTCACACAGCTGCTCGTGGAACTTATTTTTCTGTCTGGCAGCAAACCCAGATTCAATAACGAGCTCCAGACACACAGATTTTGTCCCTGCTTTGTCTGCCAATTCTTCCATATCTGCTAGACTACTGGAAATCCAGCTTCTCTTTGTTAAACACATATACAAAAATAGTTCAATTTTTATAGGATTATCATGCTGAAAATTTGTGATGGGGCATGTATTTTTCCTCTGTCATACTATTACCGATAAATGCAAGAACTGTTCTTTTATCATGCAAATTTCCAATAGTCCTTGCTATATAAAGTAAAAAATAAAGCTTTTTGACAAGGCGCACTATGGCAACCCCATCTAGCTAAATTTACTGTATAAAATATCTACTTAAGTTTCAGTAAAAACGTAAAGCTGAAGATGCGTTTATTTTTTTTCGTGCTACAGCTGCAATCACATGCCTTACCCTGTAATGAAATACAGTACTGTACAAACATTTTAGGCAGGTGTGAAAAATGCTATAAATTAAGAATGCTTTTAGAAACAGAAGTTTTAATAGTTTGTTTCTCAATAAACAAAATGGAAAGTAAATGAACGTAAGAGAAATCCAAATGAGATCAATATTTGGTGTGACCACGCTTTGCCTTCAAATCAGCATCAATTCTTATTAGGTACACACACAGTGCTTGTGCACACAGTTTTTGAAGGAACTCGGCAGGTAGGTTGAAAAAAGAAAGTGGTGGGACTTTATATGAAGCAGCAATACTAAGTAGAATTAATCAATCAATGTACACATTGTTTATTAGATACAAATGGCATATATACACTGTAAAATAAATTATAAAAGAAAACATTAAATTGTAATCGTTGGTCTCAGTAACAATGGATTGAACAATTAATGACAGTACATAATTGTTACAACGTAATAAACATAGTAATGGACCAAGGTATATCTACCAATAAGTAATAGTAATAACGTTAGAGTGTAAAAACAATGGTGGATAGATTCATTGGAGTATACTAAAAACGGATAAAAATAATAGGACAGGCACTGTGACGTTGCATCATAGGAAAGCACTACGCGTTTCGTGGTAGCATGACCACTCGTCAGGAGCAAGATGCAGGGTATCGGGATATCTAAAATAAAAATTATTACAATGACCAACATGGTATGTTAGTCAAAACAGGGTATATAGTAAGCAAAGGGAGGAGGGGAAACTTAAACAGATTCCAAACACTCTTATCTGGTATTTGGAAAATAAAATGGTAGATGGTAACGATAATAAAGGGGTGCAATGGATCACCAGGTAGGTAGGTTGTTCCAAACACCTTTGGGAACTAACCACAGATCTTCCTTTGAGATCAGGGCTCTGTGGGGATCAAACTATCACTTCCAGGACTCCTTGTTCTTCTTTACGCTGAAGATCATTCTTAATGACATTGGCTGTATATTTGGGGTCATTGCCCTGCTGTAGAATAAATTTGGGGCAAATCTCATGCCTCCCGAACTATATGACATGATGGATAAGTATCTGCATGTATTTATCAGCATTGAGGGCACATTGATCCTGAAAAACTCCATTTGGAGAAATGTAGCCCAAAACTTGCAAGGAACCTCCACCATGCTTCACTGTTGTCTGCAGACACTTATTATTGTACCGCTCTCCAACCCTTCGCCAAACTGCCTTTTGCTACAGCCAAATATTTTTGATTTGGACTCATCAGTCCAGCACACCTGCTGCCATTTTTCTGCACAGTTTAGTCACTTAGCCTTGTTTCCATGTCAGAGGTATGGCTTTTTGGCTGTAATTCTTCCATGAAGACCACTTCTCTGGACAGTAGAAGGGTGTACCTGGTTTCCACCAGTTCTGCGTTGGTGGCACTGCCACATATATTCTCATAATGAAGGAAAATAAGCATGATGTGTCTCATCTGCTGCATTACGTTTCCTTGGCTGACCACGGTCCTCAAATATGCCTGATCAATGGTGTCCTCAATGCTGAGAAATACAGGCAGATACTGATCCATCATGCCATACCATCAGGAAGGCATGTAAATGGCCCCAAAATTATTCTGCAGCAGAACAACCCCAAACAGAGCCAATGTAAACAAAAACAAAAAAAAAGTCCTTAAAGCGGTGTTCCGGCCAAAAAAAAAAAACTTACCTTTCCTGGAGTCCCTCGATGTCAGCACCGCAGCTGATGTTTCCATCAGCTGTCGGGTGCTGCCGCCACCATTGCGGGTAAGGGAACCCGGCAGTGTAGCCTTTCGGCTTCACGCCAGGAACCCTACTGCGCATGCGCGAGACCCCACGGTGTCGTCACGGGCCGCGGCCCAAACTCCCGGAAGTGGGAAAGGATACCTGTCAAAGAGGTATCCTGTCACCCCTCCTCTCCGAAAGGTGCCAATTGTGGCACCGGAGGGGGGGGAGGAATCCAATGAGCGGAAGTTCTACTTTAGGATGAAACTGCGCTTTAAAGTGATGATTTGCCCCCCACAGAGCTCTGGTCTCAGCATCATTGAGTCTGTCTGGGACAATATATAAAAAAACTGAAGGATTTGAAGCAGCCTACATCTACAGAGGATCTGTTGTGGGTTCTCAAAGATGTTTGGAACAACCTACCTACCGACAGACAGTTCAAAAACTGTGTGCAAGTGTACCTAGAAGAATTGATGCTGGTTTGAAGCCAAAGGGTAGTCACACCAAAATGTTGATTTGATTTAGATTTTTCTTCGGTGCAGTCGCTTTGCATTTTTTAACATGATAAAAATAAACAATAAAAAATACATATTTTTGAAAGCATTCTTACTTTACAGCATTTCTTCACACCTGTCTAAAACTTTTGCACAGTACTGTATGTCCCATGTCCTGCAGGCTGATTGTTCCTATAGAAATGTTCTCTCCAGCAATGTCTAGTCCTCTTTACTGCACTGAACCTCTAGCACTGGGGGGGGGGGGGGGGGGGTAACAGCTTCAGGTCTAACACTGAAATAAATTAATAAATTGCAGAAGCTCCCGACTGGTGGTCGCCCTCTTCTGCCCTCTCCTCCATTCATAAAAATGATTGCTTTGTTTCCACTTAAAGTGGTTGTAAACCCACTTTTTCAACTTGCACCTACAGGTAAGCCTAGATTTAGGCTTACCTGTAGGTGCAAGAAAGATCTCCTAAACCTACACAGTTTAGGAGATATTTACTAAAAATGACAGGCCCCGCTGTCTACGGCGCATGCGCGCCGTAGACAATGGCGCATTCATGGAGTTAATCCCATTCACAAAATCGGCTACTTCCCAGCAATAGCTGGGCGTAGCCGATTGTGACGGCTCTCACGCGCATGCGCAGAGTGACGTCTCCGCCGCTCCGGCAAATCACAGCGCTGGAGCGGCGCTGTGATTGGCTGGTGCGGCGATACCCGGAAGTAACCTTCCAGCTATCGCCGCAGCGATGGATGCGGCTGAAGAGGGAGACGAGGACGGCTTCGGGGGCCCCGACCTAAGTTAAGTGATGCATAATGAGCTATTATGCTAGTCATATTAGCTCATTAGACCTTTCTCTTCCAGGTTGATTTAAAAAATATATATATTTTACCGGGTTTACAACCACTTTAATACAAAACCTTCTGTTAATGGGGGAGAGGAACTTTTCAATCATCCACTTCTTCCCTATTCACAGAATGTGTTGCATGCTTAGAAAGCAATGCAAGGACATTTTTCAATGGAGGAATAGACAGGAAGGTGCAGGAGCCTATCAGGACATTCTTCAGTGTATTTTAGTGTTAAATCTGAATCTATTAATCCCCACAGTGCCAGAAGTTCAATGCATCACTGGAGGGAAGATATCTATGGGAACCATCCAGCCTGCAGGGCACACTTCACTACAGGTAAGTTATGTGACTGCGCTTGTAACAAAGGAAATTTTTTTTTGTAACAAAATCTCAGCTTTAATTATAACCCGTGGCTGGCGATACATTCTAATGCCCTGTACACACGATCGGATTTCCGATGGAATAAAATCCGATGGATTTTTCCATTGGAAATCCAATGAAGCGGACTTCCATCAGTCTTGCCTACACACCATCAGTCAAAAATCCGACCGTCCCAAACGCTGTGACGTAAAACACTCCGACGAGCCGAAAAAAATGAAGTTCAATGCTTCTGAGCATGTGTCGACTTGATTCTGAGCATGCGTGGGTTTTTTCTCCGATGGAGTTCCCCACAGACGATCAGAATTTGCTATCGGTTTTCTTTCCATCGGTAAAATTTAAAACATGTTCTATTTTTTTATACCGATGGAAAAAAGACCGATGGGGCCCACACACGATCGGTTTGTCCGATGAAAAAAGTCCATCGGTCTTTTTTCATCAGAAAAACGGATCGTGTGTACGCGGCATAAGATTTCTCTCTTTCAGCCAGAAGGCTATGAATGGACAAAAGTCCCGCTGCTAGCTATTCTATTCTGACAGCCAAGACCCAAAGCTCTCAGAATGCCCAAACAGTGGCTGCAGTTTATTAGCTGAAGTCAGTTTGGCCAGCCAGCCGATTGGCTGCAGTTACCGGTTAGCTGGCCAGCTGATTGGATGTAGTCACTTTTCAGCTGAATTTTTCCCCTGGGCTTTTGATTTTCATGTTAAAAGGATGTCAGGTGGTGTCGACAGGACCACCCATTGCTCTATGTATGACAGGGGTGCTCAACCGGTGGCCCGGAGAGCCCTCTGATGCGGCCCGCAGCCTCAAACCAGGGAAGTGCATGCCCATGTTCTGGGATGGCGGGTCAGCAAGCCCAGATCACAAACAATGGGTTGCCGACCCGCCATCCCAGAGCATCAGAGCACATGGAGCCAGGACCGGCAGCTGAGGAAGCAGGCGTCCACGGAGGGAGCAGAAGCCGATGCTTCCTCTGTAGCGCCAACTACTGTCCCAGGCAGAATGAAACCAAGTGCACTTCACCTGGGACCTTTCTGGCAGCCTGGAGAACAATGCTAGCAGAAGCTGGTAGAGGAAAAAGTCAGTGAATTAAACATTGCATACACTGCACTTTTGCAATGGGCATATTAGCACTTAGAAAAAAGGGTTATTAGGCTGCTTTCACACTGATCCACGGGTGCAGTGCAGTGTACCTAAGGCTTTCCTGCAGATTTGCTGCACTAAGCCACAGACTTCTATTATATCCTCCTGAATGCAAGAGTTTTGATGCCCTTTCAGAAAGTGCACCACACCCGCAGAATGTAACAGAAGACTATGGTTTAATGCAGCTAACCCTCAAGAAAGCGGCAGGTGCATCAGTGTGAAAGCGATCTAATAGGGGCCTCAGGACAGTATGGGCTTGTTTACATTTGCGGTTTGGGGGGGTGGTAAAACCCCATAGTCTACTGTGACCCACGACTGGTTACCAGATCACTTAACTGGCCCTCGCGCTTCAAAAGGTTGAGCACCCCTGGTGTAAGACCAGCTGCAGACGGTCAATCAGATTTCAGTGTATGGAACTACTGTGGCTTCAAACTAATTCTGATTGGTTGCTATAGGTTTCTGTAACTAGCATTTTGCTGTATGCCTTACTGAATGAACCTTTATATGTTAACGTTAAAGCGGTTGTATACCACTGGGTGCCTTTTTTTTCAGACCTGCAAGGTAAAGCCATAATGTGCTAGTAGGCATTGTATGTAAAACGTACCTGAAAACTAAGTATTCCAGTGATGCCATCTTCACCCATATTGCTTACGGGTCCAAGGACTCCGGCTGTGTGACTGCCCGGAGCCGTGATGACGTCACTCCCACACATGCGTGGGGGAGCCGCTGTTTGTGGCACAGGATTCTAAAGGAATAGGCCCGGGTGGCCGTTCCTTTAGAGCGCATGTGCTGATGACATCATCTGCTGTATATATAGTAAGTGCACCTTTAGGAGATATTTACAGTACCTATAGGTAAGCCTTATTATAGGCTTACCTAAATGTACAAGTAAAAGATTTAAGTTTACAACCACTTTAATAACATGGATAAACTTTAAAGCACCACTGGCACAGCCTGTAGTGGCACATGAGAGATCAGGCACCAAGCGTTTCAAAAGTTAGCTATAGCCACTTTGTTCTAACTGTAGTGAAACCATAGTTAGCCGTTGTTCATGCAGGCTAATTAAATAGAACTAGCACTCAGACTGGTACAATGGTATTCAGAAGATGGGGCATGGATACCACCGGTAGAGCTCCAAAACAACAGCAACAGGGGTCCAACCTTGTTCTACACCACTTAAATCATTATGTCATTTGGGTGAAGCAACTCCACAAAGAACCCCAACAGGGTGCATGAAATTGAAGTTACTCCGGCTATATGATTCATGGAAGCTTGAAACAGACTGATTTTGTAGAATTACTAAAAATTTTACGCCATGCCGGATTATATTGAATAGTCATAAGTGAAAATAAAAGAAAAAAGTTTCAAGCCAATTTGGCATGCGATATGATATGCAGCCCAACACAAGCCGTCTTAATGGACTAAAAGATGCTGAGAGCTTCTATACCAGTTTAAACTCTTTGGCTTGGCGGTCCTTTTGACAATATGAGCTCAATGAAAAAATATATATATATATATATATAATCCTTTAAACAACTAAATATTAGAAAAAAGGCATTACTGTAAAGAAGATAAATTACAATAATAAAATAAAACCAATAAAATGTTCGCCTTTATTCCCTGCAATGGAAGAGCAGCTTGCAATCCATTATATCTGAACCCTCAAGCAATTTATATCTATATCCACCCCTCCTTCCACATCACTTAGACTTAGGCCTGGTTCACACCCATGCAATTTTTAGTGCGTTTTCAGTTTTTCAGAAACACACTACAGTCCATTAAACATGGTTTCCTATGGATGTAGTTCACATCTGTGCATTTTATGGAATGCTGTTTTTTGGTTCCATAGACTTCAATGGTTTAAAGATGTGTATTGAAAAAACGCAAAATGCACCTGCAATATGCAAACTGCAACCTGTACTAGTGGGAATCAGGCTTTAGGCTCGATTCACACCTATGCATGTTGCTTTTGAGCGTTTTTGCCTTGCTTTTTGCGGTGCTTGCCGCGTTTTTCAACATGCGTTTTTATCGTGTTTTTACCGCGATTTGCATGTTTTGTTTTTTTTTATAATTTTTTTTTATTATAGTCATTTTTTTTTTTTTTTTACATTTCCTTTAAAAAAAAAAAACGCAAACCGCAAATCGCGGTAAAAACACGGCAAAAACGCGGCACTTGCGTTTTGGATGCAGGTCCATTGACTTCTGTTACATGCAAAACGCTGCTTTTTGCAGGAAAAAAAGTCCCCGACCCTTTCCAAAAACGCAGAGACACAAAAATGCATTGATGTGAACATGTTCCATAGGAACCCATGTTAAAAAATTTCCATGCATTTCTGCAAAATGCACCAAAAAAGGCATTAGTGTGAATCGAGCCTAACTACACAGCTTACTTAGCCTCAATACATGAATCCCATGTTGCATTACTGAGTTTAGAATTTATTTTTCACAACAGATATGCTTGGCTAGGACACGCAGGGGATAGGCCATTTACCGGGCATATAGTTTTTTCTAACTTTTCTCATAGAATTTTCTTCAAGGTAGCTTCTGTTTTTCTTAAAGCAGAACTTCAGTCTTTTTTTTCATCTTTCTATCTATTATATCTTCTGCTCTTGTCTATCTATTAAATCTTCTAAATACCTTATACAGCCCACTTCCAGTTTCTTGTCTGGTCATTAGCCTAGGCTTATGACATCATGCACAGCTCTCTTGTGAGAGTTTGCCAGGAAGGGAGGGGAGGATGTGTCATAAGATGGCCAATGAAAGCCGAGGGCTGCAGAGCTGGAGGTGTGCCTCTGTGTGTCTGTGTAGATCCAGGAAGTGAACAGGAAGCAGCTTCAGCTGCCCACAGTTAAAGTGGCTGCAACCAAACTTAGTGGAGGGAGATTTCTGCAACATATTTGGCAAGTACAGAATCACAGTATATATAAAATAATATGCAAAGTGGTTGGAGGGAAACTTCAGAATGGCAAAGATGTTTTTATTACAAATTATGTAAGAAGACTGCAGTTCCTCTGCAGAAGAACTGCAGTGTGCTCACATAATTTGTATAAAAAAAACATCTTTGCCATTCTGAAGCTTCCCTCCAACCACTTTGCATATTATTTTATATATACTATGATTCTGTACTTGCCAAATACGCTGCAGAAATCTCCCTCCACTAAGTCTGGCTAGAGCCATTTTAACAGTGGGCAGCTGAAGCTGCTGCCTGTTCACTTCCTGGATTTACACACACACAGAGCCACACCTCCAGCTCTGCAGCTTTCATTGGCTCTCTTATAACTCACCCTCCCTCCCTTCCTGGCAAACTCTCACGAGAGTGAGAGAGAGAGCTAGGCTAATGACCAAACAGGAAACAGGAAGTGGGCTGTATACGGTATTTACTGTCAGAAAAAAAAAGGTTTTACTATCCAAAGTTAAAACAAGGGCCGAAGATTTAATAAATGTAAAGTTGAAAAAATGACTGAAGGTCTGCTTGAAGGTTGTGTACTGGATTACATGGCCAATTCCATGCAAAAAGTGCTTAGTTGAGTTCTAATTAACAAAGTTAGGCCTCGTTCACATGGATGTCCACTGACAAATTACCACTGCAGTCATCCCTCATATAATTGTAATACATATATATGTGTGTGTGTGGGTGTGTGTGGCGGCAGCTCCTCACACTCCCCTTTT
>CM055117.1:222524247-222689247 GCA_029206835.1 Rana muscosa | reverse complement strand
AATCCCATAGAAAACATGTGGAGGGAGCTGAAGGTTCAAGTTACCAAACGTCAGCCTCAAAACCTTAATGACTTGGAGAGCTTCCAAAGAGGAGTGGGACAAAATCCCTCCTGAGATGTGTGCAAACCTGGCAGCCAACTACAAGAAACGTCTGACCTCTGTGATTGGGTTTTGCCACCAAGTACTAAGTCATGTTTTGGGAAGTAGTCAAATACTTATTTCACTCATTAAAATGCAAATCAATTTATAACTTTTTTGAAATGCGTTTTGGATATTTTTGTTGATATTCTGTCTGTCACTGTTAAATTTAACCTACCATTAAAATTATAGATTGATGATTTCTTTATTAGCGGGCAAATGTACAAAATCAGCAGGGGATCAAATACTTTTTTTCCCCTGACTGTATTCCCTCTATTGTTAGCCGTACGCAGACCATACAGGAAGCAAATTTATTTCCTGCAATCACGAGTTCCCTCTCAATTCCCCCCCATCACAGAGAGCGTGTTGAAAGGGGAATCCCTCCCACCAAGCCATTATATTCTCCTGACGGGAGAAGACAGCGACTGTTGCTAGCGGCTATACCAGCCAGTAGCGATGATGGTATGTAAAATCTGGTACATTGTTTGCCCATACATGGTTAAAATCTTGGCCGGTTCCTGCTGAACCGGCCAAGATTCAAACCATCTATGGCTGGCCTTAGCCAGTGCAAGAGATACTCATCCATAAAATGCAACTAGACAGCATCCAACTGCATGTAGGCTTTTTATAGTCAGATCTATTAATTGCTGAATGTCCGAGATAGGTTACCACACTTGTACATAATCACATTTTTTTTTTCTATACTGATAATTAATAAGACAGTCTATTCCAAGGTAATACTTCTATAACTGCAGTCTGGTAGGCTGAGTTTCCTGATTGTGTCTGGTATATCCTGACATTTTGCCACCATTGCGCCTAACCTTGGTTTCAACTTTTTGCTCTCTCCCACTCCTCACACAACAGGAGTGTTCCCATTCCTCTGCTAGCACCCTCCATAAAATGCAAAATTTAACAAAGTGAGCTTTCAAATGCAGTGGCACCTGTCAATATCTAGGATCTCATTACTGAGATCCATGAGAGAATTAAACTGATTTTACTTTACACATAAATAACTGAAATATGCAAACATCACTCAGAGTATAAGCAGTATTATTATTAAACGGATGGCTATTCTTTTGAAAACCGCCTTGAACGACTGTTTTCTTATAAACTAGTGCTAAAGTCCACACAGTCAACATGCCCTTATACAAGATAACCTACATGTACACATGACGTGATTTCTTCATGACCTACAAAGAGGCAAAAGATCTATTAATAGTATAATATGCCGAGTATAAAGGGATATACCGCGTCTCTGCTTCCAACATTTTGGTATAAGCTGCACAAAGAATTCTAATTGTATGTCAGAGTGCCACCTAGTGACAGAACGGTGAACATCATCTTGAATCAAACCTTACAAGTTAAATGACACTGAACAGTTTCCTTATTCTCCAAAAATAATCTATACACATCTACTACTTAATGGCCTTCAAATCTATTTTTCATGAAACTGGTCCTTGCTGTGCTTTCTGATTCTTTGTAACCTCCTCTGATTTCCCAAAACGCCTATTCTCCGCTTTTGTACTTTGTTTTGGAACGAGCAGTGCACAATAGTTGCGTTCATGTGCACTGCTCTATGCACACTACAAATCAGATAGTCCTTCGTTCCTAGTCCATGTCAGAAGCAAGCAAGAGAGTGTGGCTCCTTTCCTACATACACTGGGGCCATGGGGTGCCAACTTAGCCACCCTCTAACAGTCAGATCACACCAGCTCAAAAGAAAAAGGAATTTGGAGGAGGCCGAGAACACCAGAACATGCTTTTTAGAGTTTTTAAATCTGAGTTTAGTGTCACTAATGCTGTTATGTTGCATAGAATTTGGAATGGTTAGAGCCCCTGTTTAGCTTTACTGTTTCCCATTAGATCCACCCTCTATTACTCTTTGAGATCATTGACACCAGGACAGAAAATAACAAACGCCAACATTTACAGCTGTAAGCTCAACAGGAGGAAAAGGGAAAACTTATTATCAGGACACCATGACCATGGCTTCAAAGACTATTTCACTAGAATTTTTGGAGATTTCAACTTATGTCATTTTGTGCCCCCAGGACAAGTTAAAGTGGTAGTAAATGCGTTTTTTTTTTATTTAGACCTACAGGTAAGCCTATAATAAGGCTTACCTGTAGGTACAGTAAACAAGATATAAATAAATAAGATAATTACTTTAGCAGCGCCAGTGATGTCACCGCCGCATGTGCAGTGCACGTTGAATGGATGGCATGCGGTCCATAAAGAGGGCTGTGACTCCCACGTGCGAGAGTGATGTCACCGTGGCTTGGCCAGTCTAACGGCGGCTGCCTGTGAACTTGGAAATAAGACCGGGTGAAGATGAAAGCCCTGTCAGCGGTGACAGCATGCCGCTGGAGGGCTTCGTTTTCAGGTAAGTCTGTCATAATGTGCGATGTATACTAGCACATTATGACATTACTTTTTTTTTTTTGGGCAAAAACTGACAAAGGGTCTTAATGATCCATACCCTTACTTCAAATCAAATTCCCAATCTAGAACTGAAAAATACACCACGTGTATAGGAGCCTAAATGATTATAAACCCATGCCCAGCCTACGACTGCTTAGAAAGCTAATGAGGAAAGGAAAACACTTCTTGTAATAGACAGCACACCTACTCAAATGCTTCATTCACACTTGTTAAAATCCAACATTGCGCTGACTTTGGAGTGTAACTTTGACGCAACTTTGGATGGGTACAACTTGGACATGACTTTGAGCAGTGATAATAGCCAACTGTTGCATTGTATAACTTTCATGCAACTTTTGAGGGTTAATATTGAAGTCTACGGCCCTCAAGTTGCATGAAAGTTAGACCAAAGTAGTACTTGAACTACTTTGAAGTTGCTGCAACGTTAAGTCGCACATATATGAATGGTTATTATTGGAAAACATGGGGAACAAGTTGTCAAGTGACTTTGATGTCCAAAGTTGCAAGAGAAGTCTCACAAGTGTGAATTGAGCCTAAAAGAAAGTCATAGGTGCCCAGTAAAAGCTTCCTAGCCAGGTTATTTCCAGATTAAACTAATAACCCTTTGCCTGTTTTCTAGACTTGTAGCAACAACGTACACAGATGCCTTACCAGGATCCCTAATACCAACTTACGTAAAGCGGAGTTTCCACCCAAAAACAAAACTTCTGCTTTTCCGGTTCCTCCCCCCCTCCGGTGTCACATTTGGCACCATTCAGGGGGAGGGGGGGAGCAGATACCTGTCTAATTCAGGTATTTGCTCCCACTTCCGGCGATAGATCGCCGCAGAATCTGCAGTGATCTATGCCATGTCTGTCACCTCCTCCGTCCCCCCTGATGTCTTTTGGAAGACACACATGTCCCAGAAAACAGCAGGGACCAGACACCTAGCTCCCAACTGTCCCTGATTTGGAACAAAGTCCCTCTGTTCCTTTTTCCTCCTTATTTTGGTCCGATCTATATAGTTGTATATAAAATTTACTTTTTATCTTTTAAAAAGTGTTTCCCAGTGCTAAATTTTTCATCCGATTTATAAAATTATGCATTTGTAAATTTCAGAAGCCACTACAAAGGAATAGTAGTGGTTAAAAAAAGCATTTGTGGGTTTAACTAATCCTTTTTTGGTATAATTCTCCTTTAAGGGGGTGTGGCAGGAGGTGTGTCCTATGCCTACATACTTTTGCCAATAGGTGTCCCTTGTTCCCATCTCAAAAAGTTGAGGTATGCAGTCAGGACGGGCAGCGCGACTTGCGCATGCGCAGTAGGGAACCAGGCTGTGAAGTCGCAAGGCTTCACTTCCCGATTCCCTTATTCAAGATGCCGGCTCCTCCACCCGGGAGCCGAGGGACATAAATAAGTGTCCTTATTTTAAGGGCACTTTCACACTGGGGTGGGCGTCGGCGGTATAGCACTGCTATTTTTAGCGCCGTTTTACCGTTGTTTTTGCGGCACTTTTCAGACGGTAGCGGGGGCGCTTTTAACCCCCGCTAATAGGTTAAAAGCGCTCGCAAAGCGCTGCTGCATTGGCGCTGCCCATTGATTTCAATGGGCAGAGGCGCTTTAGGAGCAGTGTACACACCGGCCCTACAGCGTCCTGCCAGCGCACGGCTCCAGAGTGATAACACTCTAGCTTTCACACTGGAGTGAGAGGAGAGGCGCTTTACAGGTGCTATTTTTAGCGTTATAGCGGACTTTTAAATTATAATTTTATTTTAGCGGAACTCCGCTTTAAGTATTGTCACATCCAGCTTGTTACCGAGTCAAAAAATACAGATGACTGCACTCCAATGTTGATTTCATTAAAATGTCAGGCAGAGGAGATCTTATGTAACCAGTTAGATTGCATCTAACATTGGAGTGTATTTAGAGACAACATGAACACTACATCACCTGATGAGGACAGTAAATCTAAAATAAATTTTCCTGAAAAACTTCTCTAGATTTTATTGTCTCTTTGAAAAACACTTTCATTTTCAATTTCAATTTTCAATAATGTTCTGCAAATTCAAAATCCTGATGTTTAATAAAAAAATTCTCTTGATTCATAAAAAAAAAAAGAAAAAAAAAGTGTGTTTTTTTATCTACAGATGCATGACATAATAGGATACCATGTGTGGAAGACTTTAATAAAACATAAATAACATTCAAACCAGAAAAGCACAAGAAGAAAGAAAAAAGAAAGAAAAAACACAACAAGCCAACACTTAACTTTTTGGGATTATAGGATGTACAGTACCTCCAGACTTTTGCCAATTACCGAATTACCTTTTCCTAGCTTATTTACAGTAATAAGTCATAGGGCATTGACCCAAAGCAACCAATCAGATTTTATCCTTCATTTTAACTTCTACAGCTTGGCTCATATGGGTTAATGCAGCCTGCACTTTTTCACTGAGGTTTGTACTGCTTATGTGTCTGGGGGAAAAACAGCAGCACACCAGAACTTTTATTGACAGCTTTTGGAGAAGGATAAGGAATCCAGAAGCAATACAGGCATGACAGTTGAGAAAGCTGGGGAAATATGGAAAAGAAACAAGCAGATGGATAGGAAGGGGGGACAGCTGGTAGGTACACTTGCCTCGGTCAGGGGAATGTGTGATTGCTGCGGTGGAAGCGGAGAGCCTCTTACTGATTGGCGAGTCAACTGGCCTTTGCAGACTCATGGTAGATGATGACATTTTGTCACAGGCTGCAGAGAGATGTATCAGACATAAGAGATTACTCATGCAATGCAAACACTCCTTTTAAACAGCCAATATTACATTCCTGTTACGAGTTACTGAGCAGCAATGCCACAGAGAACTTTGTAAGATTAATAACATTACCATGTAGCAGCCCTGCTGCAGAAGTCAACTGCCCGATATATAAAGTGCTATAGAAGACATACCATCTAAGCCAGGGGTCTCCAAATCTTTCAGTATAAGGGCCACTTAATATATCCTATAAATATTTGAGGGTCAAAAAAAATAAAATAAAAAAATCAATGAGCCCCCCTTTATTATCAGGGTCCCAATCAGAGTCACCACCCCCCTTACATCAGTGGGCCAATCAGAGTGCCCCCTTAAATCAGGATCCCCATCACAGTCCCCCTTACATCAGGGACCACAACAGAGACCCTCTTACGAAAGAAATGCTTACAGTGTGGCTTTAGCAACAGGGAGGCAGGGCAGGTCTGGACAAAGAAAGTTCCACCCTCCAAGTGAGTGCTGGGGCAAGCATGTCATTGGCTGCTAGGATGCCGACAGTCCGAAAAACCATGGATGGGAATGAGGACCACGCAGGCAGACCATAGACAGCCTCTGCTGACCTGAATGCTCAATCTGTGCACCATTGAGGTCATGCCACTGATCCTAGCTATGGGCCGGATTAAATATTGTAGCAGGCCAATGTGGCCTGTGAGTTGAAGTTTGGAGATCCCAATTTAAGCTACCATTATATTAATCATTATTGTTCTAACCAGTAGGAGGCGCTCATATAGGTTACACAAGTTTTGTGGATTTGTATATTGCAATTCATTGACTAATCACAGGAGGAGCTATATTCATAAGAATGCAGCACTTCAGTTTACCTAAAAGCATTAAAAAGGGGACTCCAAAGACAGCGGCACAAAGATACAAAATGCCTCTGTGTAAACTTACAGACTGGATGCTCATGAGGATTAGATAAGCTAACATGATGGCCACCATGGAGGTGTTCAGGCAACCTGCAGATGGATGCTTGCTGCATAACTGAGCATAGGAGAATTTTATTGTTTGCCAAGCAGTGCAAAGCAGTAAGCAATATGGCACATTATAGGCCAATTGATGAGCAGAAATATGGAAACCCAAATCACAATATACTCATTTGATCGACTTGTGTCGAAGGGACATGTTGGAAATTTTTTCTTGATCAGCATATTCTGACAGGGGTGGGCACTGCTATCAAAATGCATTGTCCCAGAGGGGCAATTCCTCCATCCACCTTGTTTGACTGAATGAAGGAATCTGTTATTTTCTTTTTCATTCAGCCAGCTAGAATGAAAGAAAAATAAATAAATAAAATAAAACGTTATTGGCCAGCTTAAGATGAGATAGCAGCCTTTTCACGATACAACCAGTACCATGGTCGCAGTAGCAGAGTCATTAAAGTGGATGTAAACCCAAAATGTATTTATTTTTGCTGTCACAATGTAGAGTATAAGATTTCCTATAATTTGTGCCAGGTCTTGCCACAAAGAGTTAATTCAGCTCTGAGCAAATCCTCTTTTATTGTTCAGTGAGATAAAACGGACAGAGAAAAACCTTTGTCCGTTCCGCCCCCCTGCTTTGAGTGACATGTTATTTACATATCTTGTGCACTAGCTTTAGACAGGCATTATTTTTTAATTCCCACCCCCACTCCTTTTCTGAAGTCATGTGGTTACTTTTCTGGATTTTGACTGGATGTTGGTGATCAAAGCAGAAGGAATACACAGGAGAAAAAAATGCATGTTGACAAGGGGAGTGTAGAGGTGGGCGGGGAGTCTACTGACATCACGACTCCACCCACCGAGCTCCAGACAACAGATCCACCCACAGAATCTGCAGTTTTTCAGTTCTTATAACAGACAGAGGGGAGACATTTTACAGATAAGGATACATGCAGGAGGCATATACAGTATATCCTTATAGATCAGCACTATGGCAGTAGTTTAGAAAGGATGAGAGTGGGTTTACATCCACTTTAAGGCTACTCCGAAAAAATTTACAAAGGCTCCAAATGCACATGCTGTATGAAATTATGTCATCCGGCTGCACCCATGATCATGTCATTATCCTCCGGGTACTCCGGTTTCCTCCCACAATCCAAAGACATGCTGGTAGGTCAACTATCTCCTCTCTAAATTGGCCCTAGTATGTATATACAGTATGTTAAGTGCTGTGTCAATTGTGAGTGCATGTAAATATCTAATAATATTATTATTAATAATAATAATAATGCTGCAGCCACGTCATCACTGTACCAGGGACCGTAAGGGCCGGTTCACACTGGGGGTTCTCGAATCCACTGCGGGTTCTCGCATCGCAGGTTTCCCGGTGGCAGTTCACACTGCCCTATGCGAACTGCTGGGAGTGTCAGTTAAAAGTTAATGACACCCCCAAATCAGTTCGCATATCGCAGTGCGATCTGCAAACTCGAACAGGAATTGAATCGCATGGGTGTGAACACCCATGCGATCCGATTCTGCTGCGGACAAAAAAAAAAGGGTCCCGTGCGAGTTTGATGCAAATTCAGCCATGCGATTTGTATGGCTGAAATCTCATCTCACAGAGATCACATATGATTTGCACTGCAGTGCGAAGCGAATCACATCTGAACTCTGACATCGCAGCAGTGTGAACCGGCCCTGAAACCAAAAGTATCTTCTTGGGCTCGGTTTGTTCTCTATATAGTGCTGCAACAAACACCGGCAGTAAAACGTAGTAAAATAAACAGAACAAGATTATTTTAGTCCGACAGATTAAGTAAATCTCCAGTTATATTCATCTAACTAATAGGCCTATATTGCTGTGCAGAATTTAAACCTCAATAACGTCAGTACCAGAGAATACAATAGAAAAAAATGGAGGTAATCTCTGCAGTCTAAGCAAAAATCATTCCTACTACAGTATGCATTAATTGCTCTAAAACCTCAGATGGAGATTTTTTTCCTTTTTCGGATCATAGTTTGACAACATATCTGTAAACGGATTGCTGGATTGTGTGCCACTGACATAATATGGTGTGTTTTACATTATTCAACAGATAAAGTCATGGGGGATGGAAGAAGGGATTATGACTAGGCAGGAAATCCTGACAGGGAAAATTAATTAAACCCACAGCAGAGACTCAGATTTATGCACTGTAATACACAAATACATACTGTATACACTGCTAAATATTTGTGTCAAGGCAATCTAGGATTCACTCACCAAATAAAACAAGTAAGGCCTCTCTACAGTTTGTCCCTGCCTCTCCTCTACCCTAAGGCTCTGTTCACACCTAGGCGTTTTTTGGGCGTTTTTCTGCTGAAAGCCTCAGCTCTAAAAACGCCCAACAAGACAAATCCCATTAATTTCAATGGCCCCTGTTCACATCTGAGCGTTTTGACATCTGAAGCAAAATGCCTGAAGCAGAAAAAAGTACAGGAGCTTCTTTTTTGGTAGATTACAGGCGTTCTCTGCTTTTTACATTGGTGACCTTTTGACCTGTACAAAAAAAAACGCAGCAAAAAATGTGCGACTTTATGCCTGAAAACAAACGCCTAGGTGTGAACAGAGCCTTAAGCCGATGCTGGGAGGATAGTCATATAAGGGGGGTGGAAGTAGATTTAGGCTTAGTTAGAATTTGACTGGAATTCCACTTTAAATATAATCTGTGGTAAGTAATATCTGGTAGGCCTAAATTGTCCTGTAATTTGTGGCTCAGGACTCCTATACAGTCCTATAATTAACTTCTGGGGGTCTATAGGGAAGACCCTCTTTCTGAGGACTCTTAACAAGAGAAATGAGAACTGATGTCTCATTTTAAAAATATTCGGCACCACTGAATGATATAATGCTCGAAGAGATCATCAAAAATTCCCCATGACCAGAAAAGGGAATTAGGCCTAAACGTTTCTTCACACAAAAATAGATTTGTGCCTCCATGTGGCATCATAATGATGGCTTGAGGCCTCATGAACACTGGACGTTACAAAACTGGTAGTAGATTTAGCTGTAGAAGGCCCTGTTAAGAATTTTGCAACATTTTTGCATTAGCGTTTTTTTAGCAAGACTATACTCGAACATAAGCTTATGGGTCACAAAATGCTCAAATGGTGAACAGCCGTTTTCTTCAGGGTTTTTGAGAGTTGAAGCGTTTTTTCCAGCTGAAAAACCCTTCATCGGGGGTCAGTGGGAAGAATGCCCTATTAAAGTGATGGCCTGAAAAGAATGCCCCCTTTACAATGGTAGTCATTTGGGGGTATGCTTCCCTTACAGTACTGGCCAGTGGGAAAATTGTCCCCCTTACAGCGGGGGCCAGGGGGGAAGAATACCCCCCCTTACAGAGGGGGCCAGGGGGGAAGAATACCTCCCCCCTTACAGCGGGGGCCAGGGGGAAGAATACCCCCCTTTACAGCGGGGAAGAATACCTCCCCCCCTTACAGCGGGGGCCAGGGGGAAGAATACCTCCCCCCTTACAGCGGGGGCCAGGGGGGAAGAATACCCCCCCTTACAGCGGGGGCCAGGGGGGAAGAATACCCCCCCTTACAGCGGGGGCCAGGGGGGAAGAATACCCCCCCTTACAGCGGGGGCCAGGGGGGAAGAATACCCCCCCTTACAGCGGGGGCCAGGGGGAAGAATACCCCCCCTTACAGCGGGGGCCAGGGGGAAGAATGCCCCCCTACAGCGGGGGCCAGGGGGAAGAATGCCCCCCTACAGCGGGGGCCAGGGGGAAGAATGCCCCCCCTTACAGCGGGGGCCAGGGGGAAGAATGCCCCCCCTTACAGCAGGGGCCAGGGGGAAGAATGCCCCCCTTTACAGCAGGGGTCAGGGGGAAGAATGCCCCCCCTTTACAGCAGGGGTCAGAATGCCCCCCCTTTACAGCGGGGGCCAGAGGGAAGAATGCCCCCCCTTTACAGCGGGGGCCAGGGGGAAGAATGCCCCCCCTTTACAGCGGGGGCCAGGGGGAAGAATGCCCCCCCTTACAGCGGGGGCCAGGGGGAAGAATGCCCCCCCTTACAGCGGTGGCCAGGGGGAAGAATGCCCCCCCTTACAGCGGTGGCCAGGGGGAAGAATGCCCCCCCTTACAGCGGTGGCCAGGGGGAAGAATGCCCCCCCTTACAGCGGTGGTCAAGGGGAAGAATGCCTGCCTTACAGTGGCTGTCAGAAAGTCACTCCTTACACATATCTAAAAAGATCACTGGTGTCATGCTGCTGGTTCTGGCAAGTGCCATTGGACACAGAATTATGCAGGCACCATCAAATGGGCGGTCAATCAGCCACAGCTTGAGGAACTCTTCGCAACCTCTGGAGGAACCCTGATTAAGAATGGCTGTCCTAACCTGTTGCCATAATGCTTTTGTCAGAGACCTACACCTGTCAAGGGTCATGAATGTATATACAGTGATAGCACCTGTTGCAGAGTTGGGCCTTTTCCAGATAATAGAATATCCTGACTATGTTTCAGCAAACTTTCACAAAGGTGATGTCTAGTTGCCAACTATAATTAATTTCAGATACATAACAATAACAATATACTGTAGATACTACAGCCATAAATGTGAAGTCAAAACTATGAAGTCACCAATGTCACAAGCCATGTTTTCAATGATTTTTTTTTTCATAAGCAATGGAATCAAAAAGCACATGTTGGTGATGGCCAGCATGATATGGGATGCATCACAGGACAGCAATGTCATGCATGATGTTCTGGATCCATTTGAAACAGTAATGTACAATGTGGCACACAGTACACTTGTGTGAACACTAGGTTATACACTGTTTAGGGTAGACAGCTGGGCTGATGATGAAGTTGATGTGATCAAACACTTAGACACACAGTGGTTCTGGGGTTCTCATATAATACCATTGGAAGACTCATCAGCGGCAGCAGAGGTCACAGGCTCTGTGTCAGTTAAATCTAGCACAGGGGGTGAGGGGGTTTCTGAGTCACCTGCACGGCACAAAACCAGAGCAAGACAAGAATGGGAAAGAATACGTGATTTTGCATTAAAACAGAAATACATTGTGCTAAATATGCAGATAAAAAAGGTTATAAATCTAATAAAAGATGATATATACAAAAGCTCAGTGTTAATATAATGAACCCCCAGCTTTTAAAAAGTAATACAAATAAGGAGGTTGAAAAAAGGGTAGGCTAGACACAATTTAGATGATTAAATTATGTAAATCAAAGCATCATGCACCGCGATTCCATTACATCACCTCTATCTTTTTTTGCAGAGTCACAAGATTTTAACCCATCAACTGCAAGGCACGCCTTTTAATGGAGAATCAATGCCTCTGCTGTAAGGATTTAACTCCTTGATGACTATTCTTACAAGGATTGCAAACATACAGGGAGTACTAGTCAGCACAGAAGAGTAGTGGAACATATGTCTGTAAGGCTACTTTTTAGGACAAAATAGAGGGATATACTAGCCAACTAAAATACCAGTCCAATACAGATAAGAGAGGATATAGGTCACCCCAACACAAACTATATAGCTGTATCCTTTTGCATATGAAATGACATTAACTGCAATGCAGGTTGGAAGCACTCACCGTCTTTTCCAGATCCAGCTACCAGGGCACCACCCCAGGACCATCTCTTTTGCTTCTGTTCCAGCTGCTGGTTGCGTTCTTGGGACCGACGCATCATAGCCTCAAATCGCTCCTGAAAGGATACAGAAAAAAATAAAATAAAGTTGCTTTGGTAGTCTCTGTATCTAGCTGTAGATTTCAGCGAGGATTCTAGGTGCCTTGAAGGTGACAAGTGCTGCTGATATAGGACTTACAGTCTAAAATCTGAAGGGAATAAGCTCATACCCAGCAGAAGAAAGGGAAAAAAAAAAAAAGGAGGGGGTGGCTACTTTGTTCATCGTCACTGGCTGTCACTAGAGGGGCTGTAGGAAGTAAATAATATAAGTTGCATCACTGGCTTTAGCATCTGCTCCCTATGGCATTACAGCCAATGATCTTCACAATCTGACAAAGCATTAACTCATTCCAGCCACACACAGCCTGCTACATAGCATAGGATTGTCACACTAACCTGCACTTTCAGTTGTGCAGAATTAGCCTGCACATCAAAGCATTATTAAACCCCCAAAATATAGATCATGCCAATGCCCTACACTGAAATGTATATGTTACACAGCAAAATAAGTGACCCAAATACATTTTTTAAAAGCTCATATACTGTGGCCATGCGATCTCTCTAAAATCGCACCCCCTGCAGTGTGGGACCTGGAGGAGGTGCAAGGAATAATCCTGTGCCACAGCTAGAAATTTCACTTTAGGAGGAGTTTTCCCAGTGTTGATGATTTTGCGCGTGTGTGTATGTGTATATATATATATATATATATATATATATATATATATATAGATATATATATCTATATATAGATATCTATATTGGGTTTACACTTTTCTGTGTGTTTAAAACTGGCAGAGACACCAGTAATGTGCAGTTCCCTGCAGCCCCACGGGTGGCGCGGTCGCCTTGGGCTGGGGTTGAACCATTGCTGTGTGCTGTGCTCCCTTTTTGTCCTCCCTCGGCAGCGGTATGGTGGGGCGGGGAACCCACTGTGCTTGCTGGGAGAGGGTATAAACGGGCCGGCCATCTTTGTCACGGGGTCGAGTCCCGGGCACCTTCAGCCTGAGGGCAGTGGTTCGTGTCGGTCCCCTAGGCGGCCTAGAGGACGTTCGGAGGTCGTGTTCCATCCCAGGCACCTTTAGCCTGGGGTGAGGTACTCGGATGGAGGTCTGGAGCTCAGTGCCCACCACTGAGTCCCGCGAGGGAAGGAGATCCTAGGGAACCCTGGGAGTGGGTACCCGAATCCGGAGGGCGTAATGGACCGGTGGGAGACACTTGCTTGAAGACCCGGTGCAGCATATTGCCAGTGACAGGTGAGCCTTCCATCGGAGACCGCCTGGAAGGAAATGCCCCCTCGCTCGGAGACCGCAACCCACTTTCAGGAAGGAAAGTGGAGAGTTCATTGTGTCTGGGCCTACTCGCATCCACACCTCCATGTCTGTTCTGTTCTCTAAGGAGTCCAACTGATTGTGTTCACTTTTGCATTGAGAAGAATAAAGGAGTGTTGGACTTTAATGGTGTGGGGCTCGTTTTCTGGCAGACATTGTTCAAGGTAACTCTCTTCTTTGGAGGTTCCAGGTGCAGAACACCGACCCGAAGGTAAAATAAGAACTTTGCTTACACCACACAACTATCTGCGGTGAAGGCTTGGCGTGGTGACCCCGCACTCTCTCCTCTAAGGTACCCCTAGACAAGAGACAGATGAGCTGATGAGGAGAGAGAGAAGGCCGCTACACACATTATATATATATATATATATATATATATATATATATACACACATACATACATACACACACACACACACACACACACACACACACACACACACACATATATATATATAGCGGCCTCACCCTCGCTCTCTTCTTTAGCGGTTACTTTGGCTTCGGTCTAGGGGTACTTTGAAGGGGAGAGCGAGGTGCGCCACGGCCCATGTCCTCTAGATTACAGCATGTAGAGGTGAAGGCCAGCATCAGATTACATTTGGGCTGTGTATACGCTCAGAGCCAAATCTGTTCTGCTGATAACCCCCCTTTGCTCCCAGTAATTGGAGTACCACACACTGAAAAAGGCCCAACACGTATTTATTCCAAAACGGCAAACAAATAGTCCTTTGCGAGCAGACAGTTTGAGACCCATAGAACAGTCCAGTATTGATGGGGAGTAGGTCAAGGTTCAATCCTCAAAGAAACTAAACCGTTGAGGTTTCACCAACGGTTGCTAAGCACAGTGGCTGTTAAATGGACTTTTTGGTTTCAGAGTCTCTGCCAGCGACTCCAGTGAACAGGAACTGGAGTTACCTTCGCTACGTTGCAGCCCCTGTCAGGGGGAAGACATCCCTCCAAGAGAGTTACCAGAGGCCCCACCGTCACCGGATTAATGCTGTACCGGGCTATTCGGAAGGGTTACACTCCCCGGCCTCCTAACCTCAGATACGGGTCCCAATACCGGTTTGGAAATGCTGCCTGCACGGCTTATGACTGCTTAGCCATGCTACAAGAAGAGTTCGGTCAGTTGGAGAAAGTAAAGGAACTGGTGTATCAGTTCGAACACACCTTTCAGCAGCCAGGAGAAAAGCTGTTAGAGTATGCCAGAAGACTGAACAAGATGCTTTGTCAAATCGTGCTAAAAAAAAGGGATGGTACCCCAAGCCATAGATGCGGCAAGGATGAAGCAGATCTTAAAGGGAGCGCTATGCTCGGATCCAGTCTGGCTCCACTTGAAAACCTCTGGAGGAGGCATGTCACTGAATTACCCTGATCTGGTAAAGATCATTAGAGATGAAGAGGCCCTGCAGAAGGATCAGCAAGCGATCAAGGCGCATACCCCTTCTACACCGGTAATGGTCAGATCAGCCATGACCCCTGAAAGAGACTCAGAAGTAGATACCCTGAAGTCGCAGATGTCTCAGGTGTTGGAGATGCTGACCTCTTTGACGGCAAAGGATCCAAGGGTCGTAGAAAATAGTGGACCAAAGAAGGAGTTGTTCCCAGATACCTCAGCACCCACTTCCCTACACGATTGGGGGGATGTGGTCTGTTTTAACTGTGGAGGAGTTGGCCATATTGCGAAAGTATGTTCTAGTCCCGAGAAAAAGAAGATAAATAATCGCAAGTCGGCGGAAAACTCCAGAGGGCCCTGGTGAAGGAGTCAACCGGGTGCCCATCATCTCCAGTGAGCTCCACTGTACCCAAACTGAATGAGAAGCCCAGAAGAAAAAGGGGTAGACCTCCTCAGAAGAAGAACAGTGCTCCTCAGCGAGAATACACACCTAAAAAAAGAGAAATAATGCCCCTCAGCGGGAATATACACATAAACAGAGGGAGATCAATGCATACCGAGCCCAAGAGGGACTAAAGCCAACAGCCAAACACAAGAAGGAAAGTTCCAAAGGAAAATGCAGGGATCAACAGAAAGAGACCCCTTTGAAGTCTTATCCAGAAGAACTGGTAGGCCCCTCCCCCGTAGTGCCTATTCAAGTGGAGGGAGTCTACACGAGAACCCTCTTAGATACTGGGGCGCAGGTGACTCTATTATACCGGGACTTCTATGATGGACATCTGAGTCACCTACCCATCCAGGGAATTGAAGATATGGAAATATGGGGAATCGGAACACAGAGTTTCCCCTACGATGGTTACTTGCCCATTAAACTGACCTTCGACCCCTCAGTAGCCGGGAAGGCTGAAGAGTTCGATACCCTGGCAGTGGTGTGCCCCCGACCGCCTGGAGCCAGCAAGAACTCCTTAATAATAGGGACAAACACGGACCTGGTCCGGAGGCTTCTGGCCCCTCTAGCAGAAGGAAAGAACCCGACAGTCACCAGAATACACCCAATGTTGAAGACAGCCTATCAGCGACTGGTCTTAGAACACAAGGCCCCAGAAGAGGGGGTGGGTAAAGTCTGGAGACTGGAGAAGAAAGGAATAGTATTGCAGCCCGGTGAGGTAACCTGTCTCCGAGCCACTGTGAAGCTTACTTGGGAGCAACCTGGCCCCTTTGTCATGTTGGAACCAGACCCTCTGGAAGAATACCCAGGCTTAGAAGTGATCCCAGAAATGGGTCCGGTGAGAGCTTTGAAGAAGGCACACTGAACGGGGGGCCGGTGAGCGTCAGGAATACAACGGGTGTCCCCATGGAGATCCCTGCCAGGATGCTGCTGGGCCAGGTGAGCCCTGCTGCCCCAGTTGTCTTATCAGATGTGGAGAAGACAGAGGGAGACAGGACTGTTTGTGAGAAGCTCTGCATGGCGAACCCGAACCTGCCAAAGGCCTAGAAAGAGAGGGCAAAGACCCAGTTGACCAGATGGAAGATTTTCTCTAAAGATGAGTTCGATGTAGGGTGTGCGAAGAGTGCCACCCATCGAATCCGCCTCCAAGAAGACAAGCCTTTCAGGGAGAGGGTCAGGCGAGTTCCTCTAGCCGACCTTGAAGACCTCAGAGAACAGCTCACGAGCTCAAGCGAACCGGTGTTATCCAGGAATCTAGGAGTCCGTATGCCTCTCCAATAGTGGTGGTCCGGAAGAAGAAGAATGGGTCATTGAGGTTGTGTATAGACTACAGGACTCTCAACCGGAGGACAATACCCGACCAGTATACCACCCGAGGATAGAGGATGCCCTACAGAGTTGGTCTGGAGCCAGGTGGTTCAGTGTTATGGACCTAAAGAGTGGATACCATCAGATCCCTATGCATCCGGAAGACAAGGAGAAGACAGCTTTCATAACCCCTGTGGGATTCTTTGAATTTGACCGGATGCCCCAAGGTCTGTCTGGAGCCCCTGCCACCTTTCAACGCCTCATGGAGAAAACCGAAGGAGAGATGAACCTCATCGAAGTTCTCGTGTACTTAGATGACATCATTGTCTTTGGGAAGACTCTAGAAGAACATGAGGAAAGACTGGAAAAAGTTCTGAGAAGGCTCAGCGAAGGAGGGACTCAAGCTTTCGCCAGAGAAATGCCAGTTCTACCAGTCATCAGTCAACTATCTAGGGCACATAGTGTCTGAAGAAGGGGTAGCCACAGACCCCGGGAAGCTGGGAGGCAGTCACCTCCTGGCCCCCGGCCCACCACTGTGACAGAACTCAAGTCCTTTATGGGGTTCTGTTCCTACTATAGGAGGTTCGTAGCGGGGTTTGCACGGATTGCCAGACCCCTGAATGAACTCTTAAAGACAGAAGGGGAAGAGGATGACTCGGGTCCCAGGAAGCCAGGAGAGTCAGTCAAAGACCAGTGGAATTGAAAATGCGAAGAGGCCTTCCATATGCTGAAGAAGAGCTTAACCACTGCCCCTGTCTTGGCCTATGCAGACCCAAAGAAACCCTATGAACTCCATGTAGATGCCAGTCATGACGGTCTGGGGGGAGTGCTCTACCAGGAGCATGAAGGGCAACTGCAACCTGTCGCATATGTGAGCAGAAGTTTGACCCCCTCGGAAAAAAACTACCCCACTCACAAGTTGGAGTTCCTGGCTCTCAAGTGGGCTGTAGTTGATAAACTTAAGGACTATCTGTATGGGGCAGAATTCACCGTGAAAACTGACAACAATCCCCTTACTTATCTTTTCACCACAGCAAAACTGGATGCCACGGGCCATCGATGGCTGGCTGCACTGTCTGGATTCAACTTCAGCCTGAAGTACAGACCCGGAGCTTGGAATCGAGATGCAGATGCCCTGTCCAGAAGGTCTCATGCTCCAACTAGCCACACAGAAGACTGGACCCAGGTGGCACCGGACGGGGTGCGGGCCCTCTGTCAAGGGGCTGAACTCCAAGCCAGTGGGAGGTCCAGAGCGGAAGAGATAGGGGTCAAAGTAGTGGGGGTCCCCAAGCAATACTGTGGAGTAACTCAGATAGAGGAAGAGGACTTACCCAAGCTGTCCAAAAAGGAATTGAGGTGTGATCAATTGGAGGACCCTTTGGGGAAATTGGTCCTAGAGGCCCTGGAAACTCAGGATCCAGATAGGCTCTTGCATCACCATTCAAAGGAAGCTCGCCTGCTGTGGAAGGAGTGGGACAGGTTGCAGGTGCATCAAGGGGTGGTCTACCGAAGGGGCCCCTCTGATGACCTGGAAGACAAATGGCAATTGTTCTTACCCGAGAAACACAGAGACTGTCTTGGTCGCCTTACACGACCATCATGGTCATTTGGGAGCTGAGAGGACCTTCCAACTTGTCAGAAGTCTGTTCTATTGGCCCCGCATGAGGGCTGAAGTAGAGGAATACTGCCATTCATGCGCACGCTGCATTCAGCGGAAAACCCTACCCCATCAAGCTGCCCCAATGGGCCGGGAGAAAGGGAGCCGCTCAGGTGTGGAAATCCCTGAAATTACCTCCTCCCAGCAGCCGAGGGTGCAAGCAAATGCAATCAATAGAAAGAAAAGTCTTCTGGAAGCAGCACTCCGGTTAAAAGGCCTTTATTCCAAAAAAGGTTCAGGAAACCAAAACACACTGCACAACACAGCAAACTGGTTACATCTGGCTAACGCGTTTCACACTATTGTAGTGCTTACTCATAGCTGTGAGTAAGCACTACAATAGTGTGAAACGCGTTAGCCAGATGTAACCAGTTTGCTGTGTTGTGCAGTGTGTTTTGGTTTCCTGAACCTTTTTGGAATAAAGGCCTTTTAACCGGAGTGCTGCTTCCAGAAGACTTTTCTTTCTATTGATTGCCCCAATGGGTCACCTGCTGAGTCAAGGCCCAATGGATTTGGTGTGCATTGATTTCCTCTGCCTCGAACCCGACTTGAGTGGACTGGGAAATGTTCTGGTGATAACCGACCATTTCACCCGGTATGCCCAGGTTTTCCCAACCAAAGACCAGAAGGCGTCCACAGTGGCCAAGGTACTTATGGAAAAATACTTTGTGCACTATGGGCTGCCACAGCGACTCCACTCGGATCAAGGGAGGGACTTTGAAAGTCGGCTGATCAGGAAGCTCTTGGACACATTAGGGATCAAGAAGACCCGAACCACTCCCTACCATCCACAAGGGGATGCCCAGCCGGAGAGGTTCAACCGAACCCTACTCAACATGCTGGGAACTTTGGAAAGTGAAAAGCAGCAGCACTGGAGTAGGCACATAGCAGCAATTGTGCACGCTTACAACAGTACAACAAATGATGCTACAGGGTACTCTCCCTACCGACTCATGTTCGGGAGAGAAGCAAGACTACCCGTAGACCTGGCCTTTGGCACCTCCATAGACCACTCCTCAGCCACTTCTCACAAAGGCTATGTGGACCGGCTGAGGCACAGTTTACAGTTGGCCTACGAGCAGGCCCAAGCCGCTTCAGAACAAAAAGGGAGCCCGCAACAAGAGAAACTTTGACCTGAAGGTTCGGATTCAGGATCTACAACCCGGGGACATTGTGTTGTTACGAAACTTGGGAATCCATGGGAAGCACAAGCTTGCAGACAGATGGAGACCTGAGCCATATGTTATTTGCAAGAAGTTGCCTGGCCTACCAGTTTATCAGCTGAAGCCAGAGGGAAAGGTGGGGCCTTTGAAGACTTGGCACCGGAACCACATACTCCCACTTGCCGAAGCAGTCCGGATACCCCCTGTGAAGGATTCCTCTGAGCCAACGAACATCCTGGACACCTCTAGGCCAAATACCCGGTCTCAGGCATCTCGGTCCAAAGAAACCAGTGTCTCTGAACCTAGTGAGGATGAAAGGGAAGAGGTGGAATGGCTATGGCCCTCCAAGGCCCCAGTGACTTCTGCTATAGATCTCCCACCTTTGGAAGACACCATAGACAGTACACTGAATGCAGAAGCCACTGAATTCGTCCCGTCCAGCCCTCTATCAGACTCATGGGAAGATTGCTCTTGACTCACTTCCAGAGGATCCAGGTTGTTCTGTGTATTCTCCTGCTCCTGAGTTAAATGTTCCAGAAACAGTGGAAGCTGCCCTGTCTGTTCCATTAGAGGAACATACAGTGTCTAAACCAGAAATCCCAAGAGAGGAGAGCGAAGAGGGCTATAAGGCCTCCCCGGAAGTCGACTTACCCACAAATGGGGAAGAGTTCGGAGGACACTGTGGCAACTGCCAGGAGGAGTACAGAAAGCCCTGATCCCTCCATTGTTCATTTGGTGGAGGGCAACCCCAACTCACCCCCTGGCACAGTTAGGCAGGCAACTTATGACAGTGTGACCTGTGGGCAAGAAGGTTCACCCTCTCACTTTTGGTGGGAACTTCCTCTGCCGACATCATACGCAGCTTTGTCTAATGTTGTGCGTAGTGTATGTTGAAATTATCTTTGGGGACCAAAGAGTTTAAGTGGGGGGAGTGTGTAGCAGGGTCTCCGTTGAGGCTCCGTGGACCACGTTACCCAGAACCCCGTTTGGCACCCAGGGTGCATTGGGCTGCCACAGAGACTCATGGGTGGGGTATAAAAGGAAAGGGCGAGGCTAAGCCCAGCCTCTTTGGACACCACGCGGCTGGCAAGAGGACTTCCTGTGCGGACCTGCTGCGAGTGCAAGGCCCGAGGCCTGGGCCTTGCGCACTTCCAGAGAGCCTTCCACCTCGCGCGGGGCCTGTGCGGCTGCAGACATCTACCTGCTTCAGGGATGTCAGTGGACCGGAGATCAGGCGGTGGCAGATCCTGTGTGTGTGGACACAGCGGTGGGAGTCCCGGACTGGGATCGAGTCCGGAGGGGTAAGAGAGCACCTGCTCAACTATAACCGAGTACTTTATTAGGCCTATTGACTGCCTTGGCCCATCAGGTTATATTTTCCCTTTTTCCTGTCAGGAGACTAGTTGTGGGACTGAGTTATAGTCTCCGGGGCGTTGCTTCCATTGCCTCAGGCCATTATTGGATTACAAATATTGTTCCTGTATGTGCACCACCGATCATCTTGCATGCAAAGATTCCTTGTCTAAAAGACTGAGCTTTAACGGAGTCAGGCCTGACTGGGAGTTGATAGTATTGCTAGGCGCCATATTGCTAACGGGACTCTAGCTATATGTCAGTGTGAGATAGAACTACCGTATTTATCGGCGTATAACACGCACTTTTTTCCCCTGAAAATCAGGGGAAAATCGTGGGTGCGTGTTATACGCCGATACCCACATCCCTGAGCTGTCTCCGCTGACTGAGCGGAGCGAGATACACATAGCCGAATGTACTCGGCTATACTCGGCTTTTCTCGGCTCCGCTCACAGTCACGCCCAGTCCCGCCATTGGACCTGTGTTATGTCCATCATAGGGCGGGACTCGGCGTGACTGTGAGCGGAACCGAGAAAAGCCGAGTATAGCCGAGTACACTCGGCTATGTGTATCTCGGCGGCGGCTCCGCCCAGTCCCTGCGTCCCTGGCGGCGTCCGCACAGTCTCGGCGCCAATTTTAAAATGCTGCACGGCGACACTGGGGCAAGGCTGCACGGCGACACTGGGGCAAGGCTGCACGGCGACACTGGGGCAAGGCTGCACGGCGACACTGGGGCAAGGCTGCACGGCGACACTGGGGCAAGGCTGAAATGGACTCTGGGGCAAGGCTGAAATGGACTCTGGGGCAAGGCTGAAATGGACACTGACAAGGCTGCACTGTGACAAGGCTGCAATGGACACTGACAAGGCTGCATTTAAATGTAAGTTATTTTTCCTTAAACTTCCCTCCTAAAAGTTTTTTTCCCTAAAATTTCCTCCTAAACTTGGGGTGCGTGTTATACGCCGGCGCGTGTTATACGCCGATAAATACGGTATTTGTGCACCATAGTTAACCAGCGTTCGTATTACTGCAGGGCTCTGCATGCATGCGTTATATGTGATATTGATCGTTAACCCCTTTATTCACAAGTAAACCTTTTTTACAGTTGATCAACCTGGTATTGGAGTCTATTAATCTATCTTATCACTGTTAGAAAAGTATTGGGGATTGTACATGAACTGGTATAGAGCTATACAAAAAACACCACCCCTAGACTAACTGTGCCAGAGAAGGGTTGAGTAGATTGCCGGGGGTTGGCTGTGCTGTGTACAGGGCCCAAAAGCAAACCAGCGGCTCCCTTAGTTTGGGGGGTATCGCTATATATATATATATATATATATATATATATATATATATATATATATATATATATATATATATATATATATATAAAAAAAACACTTCTTCTGAATCTGAATGAGAGATCAATCAGCTGATGCACTTTGCAGTGTTCTAATTTGCAGTGCCCTTTAGAAGAGATTAGCTCTATGGGAGTATCTCACAAAAAATAAATTTTTGTTTTAGAGAACACCTAAAATCTGACTTGCATCTTGGTGCAGACTTCTGGAAAAATCAGTAAGCCAATCACACAAGCAGGAAATTACATTTCGGGGGGGGTTTGGTTCTGTACATCATCTTTGTACAGAACGCTTCCAGGTAGCCATATTGCATTTTACAAAAAAATTACAGTGCTGCAGATTGAAAAGGAAAGGTAATTTTTCGTTTTAGTTTTTTTCCCCCCAAATAAGTTTTATTGTAAGAAATCGTTACAATACACAGTTTCAAACAAGCAGAAGGTGATTAAACATCAGTAATGTATACAGAATGAGTATAGCATTACTCATTGAAGCATAGCAAACCAGGTAGAATAACCATTGGTTCCAACATTCAACAGGGGTCTGTGTTTGGATTTAAACAAGAGATTAAACCAAACCTCTGCCTATGAGGTGCGAAGCATGTTGTAAAGGTATCACTTACTTCTCGGTCTAAAATAAGTCTCAGTGGGCATGCGTATATATTCCTTTGTCCAATTAGGTGAGTAAGAGTTGGGTCCTTAAAATGGGGTGGGATTATCCTGTTTAGGCATCTTAACCCTAAACATAACCTCCCATCTGCATTACTTTTAAGCTCTTTTCACACTTGGGCCTAGTGGCAACGTAGGCAGAAACCCGAGTTTCTGCTAAAATGCAAAAAACGTGCCATCTGCGTCTCCGATTCACTATAATTGTCCAAATCGCCAGTGTCCCTGGTGAGGGCAAGTCCAAAATTATGAGTTGCCACCAGAACAGAGATATAGATTACATTTTCCAATGGGCTACTTGTTCCCATTATAGCTGTCTAAAAGGGCATTTTCCTCACGTTAGAAGGATATTTTCTCACTTCCCATTGAGTCTAAAAGTACATAAAGTAAAGGGCATCTCCCCAATGACACAAAGAGGCAAAGGAAAAAAAAAAAAAAAAAAAGACCGTACTCTATGCAAAATAAAAATTTTATTTGGCTTTAGATATATTTCAAGATTTGGTTTGCGCAAAAGTTAAAGAGTCTACAAAATAGGGGATAGATTTATGGCATTTTTTTTTTTTACTAGTAATGACGGCGATCTGTGATTTTTATCAGGACTGCGACATTATGTCAGACACATCGGACACTTGACACATTTTTGGGACCATTGGCATTTATACAGCGATCAGTGCTATAAAAATGCACGGATTACTGTGTAAATGTCACTGACAAGGAAGGGGTTAACACTAGGGGGCGATCAAGGGGTTAACTGTGTTCCCTAGTGTGTTCTAACTCTATGGGGGATGGAAGTGACTGGAGGAATTGACAGATCGTGGTTCCTAACTTGTAAGAACTCACCATCTGCCTTTCCTCTCCTCACAGAACACACGGCCCTGTTCTGCCTCTCGTGCCCGCGATCGCTTGTGGCTGGCGGTATCGCGACCGCATGCATTGGCAGGCGCGCCTGCTATTCCGCTTAAAGGGACCTGCGTACATAGGCAGACTGCCATTCTGCGTCACCTGTAAACGATTGCTGGTGGCCGGCGGCTATCGGACCCACGGTTTCCAATCACAGTGGGAGCAGGGCTCCAGCGGCGCTCGCGCCACAGAGCCAATCACAGGAATCACGTACAGCTACGCGATTTTGCACTTAAACGGTTAAACAGTCAAATATATATTTGGAAGCAAATACTTATTTTGTGGAAATAACATGGTATGGACGGATTGCTGCCAGTCACAGGCTGTGTCACGCCCCTCCAGCCTGTGTCTTAGAATAAGAGGGAGTCCAAGCCCCATTAATGTAAAATCCTCCCCCCATTGTGTTTAGCTTGTTAGTGGGCATTGAGAAGAAGGCAGGGCTGTGATTTACTACCGTGTATACACCCACATGTGACTCTATAGTCGCATGGGTGCTCAGATGTGATCGGGAGGAAATGCTCAGCATAGAAACTCACTGAAAACCAAGCATGTGCAGAGTTGCCACAACAGCGGCCAAATCCATAGCTGAATTGGGGACATGAACAAAAAAGGTGGAGATAGAGAACAGCAGGATCAACCAGGTTTTTTGCAGAAAACAGAAAATGAATCTCATAGTGACCGAATAGCATATAACACAGTAAAGCTGCACGATTTTGGCTAAAATGAGAAATCACAATTTTTGCTTAGAATAAAGATCTTGATTCTCTCACGATTCTCGCAGTGTAACATCTTCTTTCACATTATACAAAACAAATTGGCTAACTTTGCTGTTTAGTTTTTTTTTAAATTAAAGTGTATTTTTTTAATTGCCTGTGAAAAACCGCTGCGCAAATACGGTGTGACATAAAATATTGCAACAATCACCATTTTATTCTCTAGGGCAGGGATATGCAATTAGCGGACCTCCAGCTGTTGCAAAACTACAAACCCCATCATGCCTCTGCCTCTGGGTGTTATGCTTGCTGCTGTCAGAGTCTCGCTATGCCTCATGGGACTTGTAGTTTGGCAACAGCTGGAGGTCCGCTAATTGCATATCCCTGCTCTAGGGTCTCTCTTAAAAAAATATGTATATCATGTTTGGGTGTTCCAAGTAATTTTCTAGCAGAAAAAAAAATATTTTTTACTTGTAAGCAACAAATGTCAAAAAAGGTTTGGTCTTTAAATGGTTAAACTTCCTTCATCTACACAGAGTTCTTTCCTATGATAAAAGAACGAAAATATACTTTGTTTATACTTATTTGTGTGTTGTAATAAAACTTGCCAGACTGCCTGGATTTAGTTTTTCCAGCTGTGAGAACTCTGTGCACTTGTTAGAAATATTGTGACATGCGGTTTTGAAGATCGGAAGGGAAAAAGATAGCGATTTCGATTCTTCACGATCAATTGTGCAGCTCTATAATACAGCATTTATTGGTAGTTTGTGGGACACTTTAATTTAAAAAATTTCAGTCCGTTCTGAGTGAAAGCACAACTGAGCTTTTAAATATTTTACATTTATAAATTTTCCTTTACATTTTTATATGGAAAACAAGGATCAAATCAAAACGGACATTACCAATAAGAATTTTAAACAAATAGGAAAAAAAAATTAAAGAAATAAAAAAAAACTTACAAATAAAATTTAATTGATAGAAAAATACCCTGCAACGGTTTTTCCAGGACTACTTTAATTATTGCTGTGATTATTTGTTTCCAATACACTCAAATCATTATTTATTTTTTTATTGTATCAGAAGACAGGCATCCTGGGAAATCTACATTTTTTTACAGTTTACTTTGCACACCAAAATTCATCACATCAAAAAGTTCCCTTTTTAATACTGAATTTCCTATTACGTTCTACACGATCTGCTCTGACAAAAGGACAGAGAAAGGTTAAATGTGATGTCTCCGGGGAGACCAAAGAAGCCTTAAGTTACCATGACAGCTTCACATACCATCAATGATTTTTTAAAGGCTGGCTGTAAGAGCAAGAAAAGTCCCAGGAGAGTATAATGCTAGCATTACAGGGAACGGCAAGGCCTCTGGGAATGTAGTGCTGCTTTTAGTTGAGGCTTCCCTGAAAAGCAGAATCATTCGCATACTGATGAGAAGCAAGAAACATTATGTACATCTACTGAATGACAAAATAAAGCTGATACAGGAAAGTAGAGGTGGGTAGATAAAAACAAAGGTTTCAGAAGTAGAATTTGGCTCATCTGTTGGTTCTATCCATGTCCCATATACAACATGGCTGTTTTACTTGGAGGAGCAAAACCCCTATTCTTGGGAGATATATCTATTGAATCTATCTTCTGTATCCTCACATTTGTGTGGGCTCTGCCTGAACTAAAAACCAACCCAATTTTAAGCCCCGTAAATACAGGCCGAATAACGGTCAGTTCAACAATGAACATCCAGCTTCTGTCAAAAGGGCATGACCATAAAATATCTGCTGATCAGCATCAAATCAGCCCCTTTCAGCCAATGGCTGCGAGCACTGACCAGTGTGTTCTGGCAGGGGGACAGTCCTGTCAGAACACAGAGCTCAGTGTGGAGATCGCTGTACTACCATTGGATAGTTAGAACAGCACGCTCCACTCAAGCTCTTTTTTTCCCCCATTCAGCCTGCTGCGTGGATCGAAAAAACTGATGGTGTGTACCTAGCTTAACACTAGCACATGGGTGCGCTCAACCTGTGGCCCTCCAGCTGTTGCAGAACTACAAGTCCCATGATGCATTGCAAGTCTGACAGTTACAAGCATGACTTCCAAATGCTGAGGCATGATGGGATTTGTAGTTCTGCAGCAGCTGGAGGGCCACAGGTACTTGAACACCCATGCCCTAGCACATGTAATATGACACTTCCAAAGCTACACATAAGAAAAAATGCAAACAGCGACCGGAGATAACATTTTGCTATCACTCTGTCTCTTCTTTCCATTTCTAATGTAAACTTTCAATTTTTGTGAAGATAAATATAGAATATACAGTAAGAGGTCACAACATACAGTACAGTCGAAAAACTGTTGTAGCACCCTCTTCGTATAGGTGCTAGGATTTAAAAAGATTAGTGTAGTTTGCTCCTCCGCCTAATGGTGGGGCTAGTGGCAAATCTATTTTAGCATGTGTGTCAGGAAAGGCGTTTTTACAATCTGCCTGGCAACAGTGCCGCCAGGAGATCGTCTATACTCCATAGGTCCATTCCGCGCATGCGCGTGCACAATAGCGCGATCGGCGTGCGCGGGCGTTCACTGGAGTGCGCACGCGCGTTCGCGGGAGCGCGCGCGGTGACAGCATTTGGCGCCAAACAAGGTATTTAAACTATCCGCATACCTTGCTTCTTGCTGTCTGGTCTACAGCGTTCCCGAGACCCCTGCTATTGACTTCTGATTCCTGTACACCTGTTATCTGATCCGGCTTGTCTCTGTTTAACCCCGATTGCTGCCCGCCCCGACTTCGGCTTGCTCTGACAACTCTCTTGGTCATCCCTGTACCTGGTCGCCTGCTGGTCCGACCCATCGGTCTGTTTGAACTATAAGGCACCTCCACCTGAACTACAGTGCATCCTGCCTGAAGCCACCGTGCATCTCTGCCTGAATCATAGCACATCTCTGCCTGAACTACCCTGCACCTGTGCCTGAGCTACAGTACACCTCAGCCTGTACTACAATACACCACCTTGTTTCTGCAGTCTGATCTGGGACTTTTATACATCTGCCTGTTGTCTGCATTCTGATTAGTCCTACTGTGCACCTTCCAGCTATCTTTGGACTGTTCCAGTTTGCCGTGCACCATCTGCTGCCGCAACTACCCAATATCCTGCTTACCTGCCAGGCACTTGTGCCCCCTGTCCTTCTGAGCCTCTGTCTGCTCTATCAGGGGCTCTCGAGCCAGGGGATTACGAGAGGCCGCTCCCCGCACGTTGGGCTCCCATCACAAGGTACGTTACAGTACCAGACAGCCATGTCGGAACCTCAGGCCTGGGCACACCGCCTCCTGGAACAGAAAAACACCTGCCTTGACCAACTAAGTACCTTCCTCCAGGCCATGGACCTCCTCTATGAGGACCCTCAACTGGCCGCTACCGCCGAAGCAGCATTATGCTCTCTCCAGCAGGGTCGCAGAGCCGCTGAAGATTACGTATCAGACTTTAGGCGCTGGAGCGCCGATACCAGCTGGAACGACGCCGCCCTGCGACACCAATTCCGGCTGGGACTATCAGAGCCCTTAAAGGACGAGTTGGCCCGGGTCGGTATACCGAACACGCTCGATGCCTTGATCCTTCAAGCTATTCAGATCGACAGGCGACTAAGGGAGCGTAGAGCTGAACGGTCAGCGGGACCATCCCGCCCAGTATGGATGCTGCCACGGGTACCCTATCCTCCTCATTCCGCTTCTTCGACCTCCCCACGCTCCGCTACCGATGCCTCTGAACCCATGCAACTGGGGTTGATCCGACCCTCGCTTACTCCTGAGGAGCGCCAGCGACGCCGGGTTCACAACCTCTGCCTCTACTGCGGGGAGTCAGGACACTACGTGAGGATGTGCCCCGCTAAATTGCGTAAGTGCCACCTCTCCTCTACTGTCTCGCCTGTTCTGCCTAACCATTCCGCTCACCTGATCGTTTCCATCTCTCTACAGCTCCCAGGAAGGAACATCCGGACTCCCGCCATTATTGACTCCGGTGCTTGCAGCGGCTTCATGGACCTTTCCTTTGCCTTGAAACATCAAGTCCCTTTGAGGCCCAGACCTAAAGAACTCACGGTCCATCTTGCCGACGGATCGGCCATCAGATCAGGACCAGTGACACAGCAGACAATTCCCCTGCGCACAACCACTGCGGACAAGCATCAAGAACTATTGTGCTTGGACATTATAGAATCCCCTCTCTTCCCAATTATCTTGGGGATACCATGGCTAAAAGCTCATAATCCTCAGATCGACTGGAACACTGGAGAGGTTCGCTTTCCATCTCTCTATTGCCGTGAACACTGTTTTCCAGCGCCATCCGACACCTCGTCCCCATTACTTTGTCTGGGGAGTGATATGGAGAACCGGCGGCTGGTCCCGGAGGCCTATCACAACTTTCTAGATGTCTTTAGCAAAAAGGGCGCGGAGACTCTACCTCCGCACAGGCCCTACGATTGCCCTATTGACCTTCTTCCGGGGGCAGAGGTCCCTTTTGGAAGAATTTTCCCCTTATCTGAACTAGAGCTTGGAACTCTCAAGACGTATCTGGATGACAACTTAGAGAAGGGATTCATACGTCCCTCCACCTCTCCTGCAGGAGCCGGTATATTCTTTGTAGAAAAGAAGGACCACTTCCTACGCCCCTGTGTGGATTACAGAGCCCTGAATAAAGTAACTATTAAAAATAGGTATCCCCTGCCATTAGTACCCGAACTTTTTCAAAGACTTGGGACAGCAGCCATTTTCACTAAATTGGACCTCCGCGGGGCCTACAACTTAGTCCGCATTCGGAGCGGTGATGAATGGAAAACAGCGTTTCGCACCAGATTCGGGCACTTTGAATACCTGGTCATGCCCTTCGGGCTATGTAATGCCCCTGCCACGTTACAATATTTCATAAACGATATTTTTAGAGACTACCTAGATCTATTCGTCATCGTCTACCTAGACGATATCCTGGTCTTCTCTTCCTCCTTAACCGACCATCGTGAACACGTCCGGAAGGTATTGGCCCGACTTCGCCAACATGGTTTGTACGCCAAGCCCGAGAAATGTGCATTCGAACAACAAGATATTCAGTTCCTAGGGCTAATCATTTCGGTAGAGGGTATTAAGATGGACCCTCAGAAGGTCACGGCCATTCTGGATTGGCCAGCCCCCAGCGATAAGAAGGGGATCCAACACTTCGTGGGCTTTGCGAACTTCTACCGGAAATTCATTAAAGGATTCTCCTCTATGATTGCCCCCATTACCAACTTAACTAAACAAGGTAACCGGTTTCACTGGTCCCCCGAAGCTCAGGCCGCCTTCGCTAACCTTAAGAATCTGTTCATCTCGGCCTCTGTCCTAAAGCACCCTAACCCGGCCTTACCTTACATCTTGGAGGTGGATGCCTCTGAAGTGGCAGTTGGAGCAATACTTTCCCAGAGACAAGGCCCAAAGGCCGCATTGCATCCAGTAGCCTTCTTCTCCCGTAAACTAACGGAGGCCGAGAAAAACTACGACGTCGGGGACAGGGAACTTCTGGCAATAAAGTCCGCACTTGAGGAATGGCGCTACCTCCTGGAAGGAGCAGCACATCCTATCCTGATCTATACCGACCATAAGAACCTGGAATACTTAAAGATTGCCAAGAGACTGAGACCACGCCAGGCCAGGTGGGCACTCTTTTTTTACCCGATTTTCGTTTCACATCACGTACCGACCCGGATCAAAGAACACCAAACCGGTCGCCCTTTCCCGGATGTTTGCCGAACCTAAGGTCCTTTCCCCCCCAGATACCATTCTACCTCCCGGTAACTTCCTCCTGTTACAAGAGGACCTCCTGTCCCAAATCAGACAGGCCTCCTCGGGACCATGCCCAGTTTCTGGCCTTGCCCTACAGTCTAAAGACAGTCTGTTGTGGAGCAAGGACAAGATTTTTGTACCTCAACAACTTCGGGTGGCCGTCTTGAAATCCTGTCATGACCACCAGTTAGCCGGCCACTTCGGTGTGTACAAAACTTCCGAACTTCTCCAGCGGAAATTCTGGTGGCCACGATTATCCCAAGATTGCAAGCGCTATGTGGAATCTTGTACCACCTGCATCCAGAACAAAAACAGCAAAACCAGAGCCTGGGGGTTACTAAAGCCACTACCCGTCCCGGAGAGGCCATGGAGGATGATCTCAATGGACTTTATAGTTGAACTACCTCCATCAGAAGACTTTACGACCATCTTTGTAGTGGTGGATAGACTCTCCAAGATGGCCCATTTCCTACCCATGAGGGGCGTCCCCTCGGCCTCTGAGACTGCAAAAATCTTCATCAGGGAAATAGTAAGGCTGCACGGTGTACCTGCTAACATTACATCTGACCGGGGGGTACAGTTTACATCAAGATTTTGGAGGGCACTATGTAAATCACTGAAGATTGATCTGTTCTTTTCCTCAGCATACCATCCCCAAACCAATGGCCAAACAGAGCGCACCAATCAAACGCTCGAGCAGTACCTGCGCTGCTTTTCAAGTTTCTCCCAGAATGATTGGGCCCCTCTTTTGCCTCTTGCTGAGTTTGCCTACAACAACTCTGTTCATTCTGCCATCAAGCAATCCCCATTTTTCGCAAACTATGGGTTTCACCCATTATTTCTATCTAACAACATGCCCGAATGTCCGGGTACCAGCCGCCCAGGAAACTCTAAATTTCTTCTCCACCAACAATAAACTTCTCCAGGAGACCATGACTAAGGCACAAAGCTACAACAAGGAAATTTTCGACAGGAAGAGGAGAGGGGAGCTCAACCTGGCACCTGGGGACCAAGTTTGGCTCTCTACCCTGAATCTAAAATTGGCATGCCCAGCCAAGAAGTTGGGCCCTAAATTCGTGGGTCCCTTCCCTATAACAAGGAAGATTAACGAGGTAGCTTACGAATTGAAACTGCCTGAGTCCTTCCGGATTCACCCAGTTTTTCATGTAGCCCTGCTTAGGCCCACGGTTCCTGATCCCTTTACGGATCGGGACACCAATCCTCCCGAACCCGTGCTTATCGATGGAGAAAAGGAATTTGAGGTTGAGTCCATTCTGGGTTGTAGATGAAGACGAAACCAGATCCAATACCTGGTGAAATGGAAGGGTTACGGCCCAGAAGAAAACTCATGGGAGCCAGAGGTGAATGTCCATGCGGAAAGGCTAATCAAGGACTTTGAGAAATCTCACCCAGACAAAGTGGCCCAGTTGGGCATCCGGAGGCTGCCCCTTGGGGGGGGGGGGCAATGTCAGGAAAGGCGTTTTTACAATCTGCCTGGCAACAGTGCCGCCAGGAGATCGTCTATACTCCATAGGTCCATTCCGCGCATGCGCGTGCACAATAGCGCGATCGGCGGGCGCGCGCGTTCACGGGAGTGCGCGCGTTCGCGGGAGCGCGCGCGGTGACAGCATTTGGCGCCAAACAAGGTATTTAAACTATCTGCATACCTTGCTTCTTGCTGTCTGGTCTACAGCGTTCCCGAGACCCCTGCTATTGACTTCTGATTCCTGTACACCTGTTATCTGATCCGGCTTGTCTTTGTTTAACCCCGATTGCTGCCCGCCCCGACTTCGGCTTGCTCTGACAACTCTCTTGGTCATCCCTGTACCTGGTCGCCTGCTGGTCCGACCCATCGGTCTGTTTGAACTATAAGGCACCTCCACCTGAACTACAGTGCATCCTGCCTGAAGCCACCGTGCATCTCTGCCTGAATCATAGCGCATCTCTGCCTGAACTACCCTGCACCTGTGCCTGAGCTACAGTACACCTCAGCCTGTACTACAATACACCACCTTGTTTCTGCAGTCTGATCTGGGACTTTTATACATCTGCCTGTTGTCTGCATTCTGATTAGTCCTACTGTGCACCTTCCAGCTATCTTTGGACTGTTCCAGTTTGCTGTGCACCATCTGCTGCCGCAACTACCCAATATCCTGCTTACCTGCCAGGCACTTGTGCCCCCTGTCCTCCTGAGCCTCTGTCTGCTCTATCAGGGGCTCTCGAGCCAGGGGATTACGAGAGGCCGCTCCCTGCACGTTGGGCTCCCATCACAAGGTACGTGACAATGTCTGTTTAAACAGAATGCTGCAATTCTTTAGCAAGGTCTGCTCCTGGTGTTCTGGTGCTGTTGAGTTTGCCTGGACTCCTCCCGCCTTCTAGAAACCAATAGAGCTTTCTGGAACATGGGTAGGAGTTAAGCAAATAGGCAGCATGAGTATGTAGTAGGGATGAGCTTCGTGTTCGAGTCGAACATACGTTCGACTCGAACATTGGCTGTTCGATCGTTCGACGAAGATCGAACGATTTGGGCCGTTCGCGCCAAATTCGAGTGACGCGAACGGCCCACAATGCACTACGCCATCGCAGTGTCATCCAGGCGCTGTGATTGGCCAAGCATGCACTGTGACCCCGCATGCTTGGCCAATCACAGCGCCGGCAGCGAGGAGAGCAATGATTGGCCACAGGCAGGATGCCTGTGGCCAATTATTGCTGAGGGTGTTTAGTACACGCCCCACACTATAAAAGGCCGCCAGCACGGCGGCCTAGTGTAGTGTGTTCCGGAGCAGGGATAGAGTAGCATAGGCAGGGACAGTGACTGTTATTTCTTTCTTGCTTAACCTGGATTCCTTTAGTTTAGGGAAAGAGAAGGATAGGTAGGGAGAGTGTCAGTGTGTTTTGTGCTTCTGCTATAGTGTGCTTAAAAAAAACATTTATTCTAGGGACAGAAAACTCTAGGTAGGGACAGTGTCAGTTTCTTTCACTCTGCAAGTCCTTGTTTCCAGGGACCTGTAAGGACAGTGAGTTAATTGTCCTTGTGCTATATTGTGATTAAAAAAAACATTTATTCTAGGGACAGAAAACTCTAGGTAGGGACAGTGTCAGTTTCTTTCACTCTGCAAGTCCTTGTTTCCAGGGACCTGTAAGGACAGTGAGTTAATTGTCCTTGTGCTATATTGTGATTAAAAAAAACATTTATTCTAGGGACAGAAAACTGTAGGTAGGGAGAGTGTTTTTTTTCTTTCACTCTGCAAGTCCTTGTTTCCAGGGACCTGTAAGGACAGTGAGTTAATTGTCCTTGTGCTATATTGTGCTTAAAAAAAACATTTATTCTAGGGACAGAAAACTCTAGGTAGGGACAGTGTCAGTTTCTTTCACTCTGCAAGTCCTTGTTTCCAGGGACCTGTAAGGACAGTGAGTTAATTGTCCTTGTGCTATATTGTGCTTAAAAAAAACATTTATTCTAGGGACAGAAAACTCTAGGTAGGGACAGTGTCAGTTTCTTTCACTCTGCAAGTCCTTGTTTCCAGGGACCTGTAAGGACAGTGAGTTAATTGTCCTTGTGCTATATTGTGATTAAAAAAAACATTTATTCTAGGGACAGAAAACTCTAGGTAGGGACAGTGTCAGTTTCTTTCACTCTGCAAGTCCTTGTTTCCAGGGACCTGTAAGGACAGTGAGTTAATTTTCCTTGTGCTATATTGTGATTAAAAAAAACATTTTTTCTAGGGACAGAAAACTGTAGGTAGGGAGAGTGTTTTTTTTCTTTCACTCTGCAAGTCCTTGTTTCCAGGGACCTGTAAGGACAGTGAGTTAATTGTCCTTGTGCTATATTGTGCTTAAAAAAAACATTTATTCTAGGGACAGAAAACTCTAGGTAGGGACAGTGTCAGTTTCTTTCACTCTGCAAGTCCTTGTTTCCAGGGACCTGTAAGGACAGTGAGTTAATTTTCCTTGTGCTATATTGTGATTAAAAAAAACATTTAGTCTAGGGACAGAAAACTCTAGGTAGGGACAGTGTCAGTTTCTTTCACTCTGCAAGTCCTTGTTTCCAGGGACCTGTAAGGACAGTGAGTTAATTTTCCTTGTGCTATATTGTGATTAAAAAAAACATTTATTCTAGGGACAGAAAACTCTAGGTAGGGACAGTGTCAGTTTCTTTCACTCTGCAAGTCCTTGTTTCCAGGGACCTGTAAGGACAGTGAGTTAATTGTCCTTGTGCTATATTGTGCTTAAAAAAAACATTTATTCTAGGGACAGAAAACTCTAGGTAGGGACAGTGTCAGTTTCTTTCACTCTGCAAGTCCTTGTTTCCAGGGACCTGTAAGGACAGTGAGTTAATTTTCCTTGTGCTATATTGTGATTAAAAAAAACATTTATTCTAGGGACAGAAAACTCTAGGTAGGGACAGTGTCAGTTTCTTTCACTCTGCAAGTCCTTGTTTCCAGGGACCTGTAAGGACAGTGAGTTAATTTTCCTTGTGCTATATTGTGATTAAAAAAAACATTTATTCTAGGGACAGAAAACTCTAGGTAGGGACAGTGTCAGTTTCTTTCACTCTGCAAGTCCTTGTTTCCAGGGACCTGTAAGGACAGTGAGTTAATTTTCCTTGTGCTATATTGTGATTAAAAAAAACATTTTTTCTAGGGACAGAAAACTGTAGGTAGGGAGAGTGTTTTTTTTCTTTCACTCTGCAAGTCCTTGTTTCCAGGGACCTGTAAGGACAGTGAGTTAATTGTCCTTGTGCTATATTGTGCTTAAAAAAAACATTTATTCTAGGGACAGAAAACTCTAGGTAGGGACAGTGTCAGTTTCTTTCACTCTGCAAGTCCTTGTTTCCAGGGACCTGTAAGGACAGTGAGTTAATTGTCCTTGTGCTATATTGTGATTAAAAAAAACATTTATTCTAGGGACAGAAAACTCTAGGTAGGGACAGTGTCAGTTTCTTTCACTCTGCAAGTCCTTGTTTCCAGGGACCTGTAAGGACAGTGAGTTAATTTTCCTTGTGCTATATTGTGATTAAAAAAAACATTTTTTCTAGGGACAGAAAACTGTAGGTAGGGAGAGTGTTTTTTTTCTTTCACTCTGCAAGTCCTTGTTTCCAGGGACCTGTAAGGACAGTGAGTTAATTGTCCTTGTGCTATATTGTGCTTAAAAAAAACATTTATTCTAGGGACAGAAAACTCTAGGTAGGGACAGTGTCAGTTTCTTTCACTCTGCAAGTCCTTGTTTCCAGGGACCTGTAAGGACAGTGAGTTAATTTTCCTTGTGCTATATTGTGATTAAAAAAAACATTTATTCTAGGGACAGAAAACTCTAGGTAGGGACAGTGTCAGTTTCTTTCACTCTGCAAGTCCTTGTTTCCAGGGACCTGTAAGGACAGTGAGTTAATTTTCCTTGTGCTATATTGTGATTAAAAAAAACATTTATTCTAGGGACAGAAAACTCTAGGTAGGGACAGTGTCAGTTTCTTTCACTCTGCAAGTCCTTGTTTCCAGGGACCTGTAAGGACAGTGAGTTAATTTTCCTTGTGCTATATTGTGATTAAAAAAAACATTTATTCTAGGGACAGAAAACTCTAGGTAGGGACAGTGTCAGTTTCTTTCACTCTGCAAGTCCTTGTTTCCAGGGACCTGTAAGGACAGTGAGTTAATTGTCCTTGTGCTATATTGTGCTTAAAAAAAACATTTTTTCTAGGGACAGAAAACTGTAGGTAGGGAGAGTGTTTTTTTTCTTTCACTCTGCAAGTCCTTGTTTCCAGGGACCTGTAAGGACAGTGAGTTAATTGTCCTTGTGCTATATTGTGCTTAAAAAAAACATTTATTCTAGGGACAGAAAACTCTAGGTAGGGACAGTGTCAGTTTCTTTCACTGTGAAAGTCCTTGTTTCAAGGGACAGAGAAGGACACCTGAAGGTAGCCCTTATTGCTTTTTTCCCATCTCCCTGCAGGCCATCTATTAGAATGTCTGGAAGGCAAACAAGGAGAGGCAGACAGTCAGGAGGCAATAAAAGAGGGCAAGCAGGCTCTGTGTCTGGGGGCAACAGTGCTGGTCGTGGACGCGGTGCATTGTCATCAGCACATGGCCATGGGACACGCTTGTCCTTCTTTTCGGCAGCTGGACATGTTGAGCCACATCATGCCGAAGACTTGGTAGAGTGGATGACCAAGCCCTCCTCCTCCTCCTCATCCTCTCTCACCCAGGCTCAGGGTACTGGAAAAGCAGCTGCCAAAGCGTCGTCTTCCCTGGTATCAATGTCAGACAAATCATCAGTCACTCCTTCCCTAGACCCACCATGTCCTCCTCCTGAGGAGTCCCCCGAACTGTTTCAGCACAGTGTTGGGTACATGCTCCAGGAGGATGCCCAGCGTTTCGAAGGGTCTGATGATGAAACCCAGCTAGAGGAAGGCAGTAGCGTGAGAGCAGACAGAGGGGATGCTCAAGAAGGACACCAATCTGGCAGTCATGTTCCAGCAGCTGCAGCATACTGCCAGATTGGCTCCAGTGATGAGGAGGGAGGGGATGATGAGGTCAATGACTCCACGTGGGTGCCTAATAGGAGAGAGGAGGAGGAGGAGGATGAGGAGGAGGCACATCTCCAACGAGGCAGGATGCCCTTTGGTGGCCAGCGTAAGGGCAGTACACCGACGGAATCACACCGCAGAGCTCCGCCTGTGCAGGGCGCTGCCTCTGCCCGTCATTCAAAAAGTTCTTTGGTGTGGGCCTTTTTTGAGGCTAGTGCATCAGATCGCACAGCTGCTGTTTGCAACATATGTCTCAAGCGTATATCGCGTGGCCAAAACATCAGCCGCTTGGGTACCACATGCCTGACCAGACATATGTTGACCTGCCATGCAGCTCGTTGGCAAGCCTACCTCAAAGACCCACACCAAAGAACCAAGCGGACCTCTCCTTGCACCGCATCAGCTGGGATCTCCAACCCCACTATAACTTCAGTCCTCTCTGAAACATGCACTGAGAGGAATGAAGGTGTAGAATTAGGTGTGTCACAGCCAAGTACTTGCGCCCACTCTGCTAGCAGTACACCGACGTCCGATTCTAGCAGGCAAATTTCCCTGCCCCAGCTGCTGGACCGTCGAAAGAAGTTCACTCCCAGCCATCCACATGCCCAGCGGTTGAATGCTAGCTTGGCTAAATTGCTAGCGCTTCAACTGCTGCCTTTTCAGTTGGTAGACTCGGCCCCCTTCCGTGAGTTTGTGCAATGTGCGGTTCCTCAGTGGCAGGTTCCCAAACGCCACTTTTTCTCACGGAAGGCTATTCCGGCTCTCTACCGGCATGTGGAAGGCAATGTCTTGGCCTCGCTGGACAGGGCGGTCAGCGGTAAGGTGCATATTACCGCTGACTCATGGTCCAGCAGGCATGGACAGGGACGTTACCTTTCTTTCACGGCCCATTGGGTCACTCTTTTGGCAGCTGGGAAGGATTCAGGACAAGGTGCAGTAGTGTTGGAGGTTGTCCCACCGCCACGCCTCCAAAATGCTACTACTGGTTGTGACACACCTCTCTCCTCCACCCCCTCCTCTTCTTCTTCCTCCATGGCCTCTTCCTGTGGTTTGTCCTATGAACCAGCGGTGCTCCGTAGCCGTTCACGGGGCTACGCAAGTACGCAGGCAAAAAGATGCCATGCCGTGCTTGCGCTGGTGTGTTTGGGGGACAGAAGCCACACTGGGGCAGAGGTCCTGTCTGCTCTGCAGGGCCAGGCCGAGAGGTGGTTGACGCCACGCCAGCTTAAGCCAGGAATGGTGGTTTGCGACAATGGCACCAACCTCCTCTCCGCCCTCCGACAGGGACAACTGACCCATGTGCCCTGTGTGGCTCACGTCCTTAACCTGGTGGTGCAGCGCTTCTTGGGCAGGTACCCGGGCTTACAGGATGTCCTGAGGCAGGCCAGGAAAGTCTGTGTGCATTTCCGCAGATCTTATAATGCCAGTGCTCGCCTGGCTGAGCTGCAAAAGGAGTTGAACCTGCCCAAGAACCGCCTTATATGTGACATGCCCACCAGGTGGAACTCAACGTTGGCCATGCTGCAGCGGCTGCACACGCAGCAGAGGGCCATCAATGAGTACCTGTGCGACTACGGCACCAGGACAGGGTCAGGGGAGCTTGGTTTTTTTTCTCCACGCCAGTGGGGCATGATCAGGGATGCATGCACTGTCCTGGCACCATTTGAGGAGGCCACGAGGATGGTGAGCAGTGACAGTGCATGCATCAGTGACACTGTACCTCTTGTCCACCTGTTGGAGCACACGCTGCGTGGAATAATGGACAGGGCACTTGAGGCAGAACAGAGGCAGGAAGAGGAGGACTTCCTTGCCTCTCAAGGCCCCCTTTACCCAGACAGTGTTCCTTCTGTCCCACCCATCGCACAGGAAGAGGAGGAGGAGGAGGAGGAGGAGGAGGAGGAGGATTGTGTCAGCATGGAGGTGGAGGCTGGCACTCAGCATCATCAGCAGCAGTCTTTTAGGGATGATTTACAGTCCCAAGAAACCAGTGGACTTGTACGTGGCTGGGAGGAGGTGGCTGCGGATCATGTCGTCCTTAGTGACCCAGAGGACTCCGGAGCGAATGCCTCAGCAAACCTACGCTGCATGGCCTCCCTGATCCTGCAAAGTCTGCGGAAGGATCCTCGTATTCTTCGGATCAAGGAGAGGGACCATTACTGGCTGGCCACTCTCCTTGATCCACGGTACAAGGGTAAGGTTGCGGACCTTATGTTACCGTCGCAGAGGGAGCAGAGGATGAGACAACTCCGGGAGGCCTTGCAGAAAGGTCTGTGCAACGCGTTCCCAGAGACTGGGAGGTTGCAAACTCCTGGTCCTGGACAACGAGTTGCTGAGGCTTCGGCCAGTCAAAGAAGGAGCGGTGGGGAAGGTGGCCGTCTGACCGATGCGTTCAGACAATTCTTTAGTCCGCAGCCCCAAAGTATGATCGGTTCCAGCAACCATCGCCAGCGTCTGATAAACATGGTGCAGGAATATCTAGGGGCAAGGTCAGACTTGGACACCTTCCCCACCGAAAATCCTCTGGCTTACTGGGTCTTGAGGATGGATCACTGGCCAGAGCTTGCACAGTATGCAATTGAGCTACTGGCCTGTCCTGCATCCAGCGTTCTTTCGGAACGCACATTCAGTGCTGCTGGAGGATTTGTCACGGATCACAGGGTGCGCCTGTCCACCGACTCGGTTGATCGACTGACTTTCATCAAGATGAACCAGTCTTGGATCACCACCAGCTACCACACACCTGATGCTGATATAACAGACTAATTGATTTTAACATGTCACATCCCTTCAAGACTGATGCTGATGCTGAGTGCCTGTGCTGTTATGTTGACTGGCTATCCTCCTCCTCCGAGTCCTCAATGATACGATTGATGATGATAGCTTGTAAGATCATTTTTGTTTATGGGTGCCGCCACCAGTGCCTAACGCCCAATTTTTCAGCCCCTGTTTAACAGGGGCGTGTAATTACAATTTTTGAAGCAATACTTTGCAACAGGGCTCATTGCTGTGCTCCAAGTACAGTATCTGTGAGGAGTTGCAGTGTTGTGCCACCAGTGCCTAAGGCCCAATTTTTCAGCCCCTGTTTAACAGGGGCGTGTCATTACAATTTTTGAAGCAATACTTTGCAACAGGGCTCATTGCTGTGCTCCAAGTACAGTATCTGTGAGGAGTTGCAGTGTTGTGCCACCAGTGCCTAAGGCCCAATTTTTCAGCCCCTGTTTAACAGGGGCGTGTAATTACAATTTTTGAAGCAATACTTTGCAACAGGGCTCATTGCTGTGCTCCAAGTACAGTATCTGTGAGGAGTTGCAGTGTTGTGCCACCAGTGCCTAAGGCCCAATTTTTCAGCCCCTGTTTAACAGGGGCGTGTCATTACAATTTTTGAAGCAATACTTTGCAACAGGGCTCATTGCTGTGCTCCAAGTACAGTATCTGTGAAGGGTTGCAGTGTTGTGCCACCAGTGCCTAAGGCCCAATTTTTCAGCCCCTGTTCAACAGGGGCATGTAATTACAATTCTTGATCTAATAATTCACAGCAGGGCCCATTGCTGCACCCACCAAGAGTAACTGTCAGGGCTTACAGTGTTGTGGCACCAGCACCACCATCAAAGGCCCAATTTTTACTACCACTGTTCAACAATTATATGTAATTAAAATTCCTGATATAATAGTTGACAGCAGGGCGTTCCAGCACCAACCAAGAGTAACTGTGAGTGCTTACAGTGTTGTGCCAACACCAACAACTAAGGGGCCTATTTCTGCAGAGTATATACGGCAGGTCCCTACTTTCAAACATCCAACTTACAAACGACTCCTACTTGCAAACGCAAGAAGACAACAGGAAGTGAGAGGAAATCTACCACTAGGAAGGAAAATTCTCTCCTGTAAGAATAAATATGGGAGAAAGGTGTCTCCTCTGTACTGATGCTTTATCAGCAATCCTTGTTTCAAGAAAAACACCACATTTCAAAAACAGTTGTCATTAGGACGGAAAGTGAGGTGAAATGTTCTGAACAGGGGCACAGACAGCAAAACAAATGTTACAGGGGTGATAACCCTTACCTATGTTTTCCAAAAAGTTTAAAAATAGATTTTTGGTCTGGAGCTACACTTCAACAATGTACCTGTTCAAAATTACAAACAGATTCTACATAAGAACAAACCTACAGTCCCTGTCTTGTATGCACCGCCTGTATACGGCTGTTCTGAGTATATAGGGCCTTTTTTATTTTATGTGCGGGGTTCCCCTTAATATCCATACAAGACCCAAAGGGGCTGGTAATGGGCTGGGGTAGGGGGGGGGTCATGGGGTAGCTATGCCATTTTTATTAAAGATTTTCATCCATATTACCGGGACCAGACATTACATTAAAGCCGCAAGCAGTTTTAAATGGCTTTTTTTTCCTTTAGAAGTGTCATTTTGTGCAGGGACAGTTCTAAACACGGGAAACACGTGGCACTTCACAGGCATACTTTAGACACCCCCCAGGTACGATATTTAAAGGAATATTTGACTTTTTTTTTTTCACTTTATGCATCATTAAAATGACTGCTCCCGGAAAACGACCGTTTTTAAAACTTATTTTTGCATTGATACATGTCCCCTGGTGCAGAACCCGGGTTCCCAAACCCTTTTTAGGACAATAACATGCATAATAGTTTTTATAATTAGCACTTTAGAATTCGAACGTTCGCATCCATTGTATTTAATAGGGTTCTAATGTTCGTTCGAACTTTCGGTCCGTTCGCGGGTTCTGGTGCGAACCGAACCCGGGGGTGTTCGGCTCATCACTAGTATGTAGTAGTCTTAGCAAATTACAGAGGCGATGCCCCTGAGCATGCTAGGATAGGGCTATATATTCAGGGAAAATGTGAGCTCTGGGTGCTTTCCAGATGGTGGAGTGCACCAGCCAGGGGTGAGGCAGGCTTGCCACTCCTGGCACTTACTGCCATGTGGCCTCAGGTGGATGACCTGAGGGCCTGAAGCTAAAGTAGAGGATTGACCATGTTGCTTCTGATGAGCTGACTGAAGGGGAGCCATGCCTGAGAGGATCTATTTGTGACTCTTGCGAGTAAAGAACAAAGATCTAGGGGCCGGTTCTATTTGGCTACCCCCTTGTGCTAGTACAGTCAGCCAAGGGTCCAACTAAAGGGATCACTGGCTAGTAATCCGAAGAGCTTTGTCTATATGTCCTTCATCACAAGAGACTTTGCTCATGCTCTTTATTTCTGCACTGCTGCAAAGGAGACGTTTGCCATAGCAAGGGACTTCACCTATTGCTCAATTCTAGATCAGCTAGAGTCCTCAGACCTGTGCATAATTTTGTTCTGGTGTATCCTACTACAAATCCCCTACCTTATCAAAGTTCCTCCAAAATAAAACTATTAAACAACATCCCCTAGACTGGTCTTTGACTACATCGAGCCCATGTGTGTGTGCACCTGGCTGCAGAAAATACCTTGTGCCTGGCTGCCAGTGGAGGACTATCTGGGTAATACTCAAGCGGCTCCTACAGGGTAGTGCTACATGGTTATTGACTAAACATATATACAGACTCGGTGGACAATTGAAAGCTAAACTCCAGGAAAAAAAAACAATATTTGCACATTTGCAATATAAAAATGCATTTCTCCTAATGTGTGTCCTGTTGGTGGATGCTGCTACATTAGGTAAAAGCACTAACTTCCATTCATTCAGACACCAACTTTCAGCTCTGAAAATCCTTACTCCTTAAAAGCGGTGTTCCGCCCACATCATTTTTTTTTGCCATCGCCTCGGCTTGTCTACATAATATACATTAAATCATGTTTGTAATTCAATCCTGAATCATCTTCCTGAGCGCTTTCATCTTCATTGTTGTCATGTGAAGCCCACCACGACTCTTCTGGGATAGGGTGCTGCTGGCATTTAGATCTGCATGTAACTCTCACCGCAGTGCAATTTAACGGCGCTGGGAGCACCAGGCGGTGTGAGCTCAAGCATCCATCCACCGATAAACAGAGGATTCAGCACTAGAGACAGTCAGCGAGGGTGTAAGAGACCCCATGCAGCGTCTCCTTTTTATTCCATTGGTGGCGAGAGAACAACTTTATAATCCTCCTGGCCGAAGAGGGATAGCAACCCCTGCCCTCCCTTCTTCATACTCCGCTTGAAGCCTGGACGCAAGATCGTGGATGGGTGAAAGATATCCATTGCCCTTATTAATTGCCTGCTTATACCTATGCTCCACCTTTTTTTGGAGAGGGGGGAAAAAACAATATAGACCTTGGTAGGAAAGACTAGGACTTTAAAATAAGAAATCGTTCTTTCCCCTTTTTCAACTTTTTACCTGTTGGACCCTCTCCCTACAGTACTGCTACTCATTACGTGCTTTTGTTAAAAACTTTTTAACCCCCCCCCCCCCAGGATTCCACTTCTTATATCTCCATGATTTGGGCATCTAGCACCACCTGTTCCAAAAGAGCCAATTAGAGCTACTTACATTGCCTCCAAGAGGCTGGAAAAAGCCTGAGCGGGGAGGGGGGTAGTAGATATACATGAAAGCATATAAACACACCTTACATACCCCATAATGTCATAACAACAAACCACAAAAGCTAGCATGGCAGCAAGTCAAGCTGCCGCAAAACTAGGAAAATATTCTCATACTCCAGACCAGACTGCAACCCAGACCCCTCCAAAAAAACACCCACCACAACCAGCATGCACTTCCCAAGTCAAAGGATGGTGCTTCAGGAGTAAGAAGGAGTCAAGGACAAACCCAGACACCCTTGTTAACAGAAACAAGCGATCCGGAGGGGAGACCCCCGGGGACCGGCGAGTTCAGAGAGGCACTTGGACCATTGAGGGGGGAGGATTGGTGGAAGGAGAGCCGTCATTAAGGGAGGTGCTGACAGCAATACATTTTTGCAAAAACTTCCCTAAATGAAGTAACAACCCAGCTTAGAACTATACAGGAGGAATTGTCTTTGGTTAGACATGTAAAGCATTGATTTTTTTTTGCCTCCTTCCCTGTTGATGCCTTGTATAGGAGAAACGCAGCGTCGGGCGGAGCAATCACCTCTGACGTCACCACGCTCCAGCTTAGTGGCCTGAGCCGCGGCTGGTTGTCTCGTCTTACCGCTGAATTTTGAAATCTTTGTTTGAGACTCTGGATGTCAGTTCTTGTACTTTTTAAATAAAAGGACCTTTCAATATACTGCACCATGAGTCTCCCCTTATCTCTTTTATGATATCCACGCCCATCATAACCAACATTGGGAACCGATCCTGGCTGCAAGGAAGCTGTGCCCCTGAACAGCCTAAGGAGAGAGCAGACCTGCTGCGGGATTGATGCCGGGATACCGTGGAGTCCTATGATGTGCTGAGCCTTCATGATCTTCGTAATAGAGATCCACCGGATTTGGTAAGCCACCATTTTTACTATTCTGTCTCATCTTGCTGGAAAACTTTGGAGGAAGATATCAACCTTTCCATTCAATCATTACTTCTCCCATTTGGTTCTGAATGCAGCGAGTCACTTCACAGCCTGTTTGTGTTTATTAGGAGACTGACAGCTTTTCACCTGGAACTTTTTTGCATATAATTGCATCCAATATTGTTTAGTTTGCACTTTGTTTTTTGCACATTGCTTTGGTAGCGCATTTTTTCTATTATTTTTGATCTTTGGTTAGACCTGGCCTACAAAAAGTAAGCGAAAGAACAACAGCTCTGGAAGGGAGTTAGCCTTGTGGAGGACGAGCTAGCCCCTCTTAAAAGAGAAATGAGAGCAGTGAGAGAACAAATGATTAAAAAAAAAAAAAAAAAGGAGTTAAAGATGGATGACATGGAAAACAGAATGAGGAGGAAGAACGTCAGGATTGTTGGACTCCGAGAGCACAGTGAAGGCTCAGACACTGTAGCCTTCGTGGAGAAATGGCTCCGAGAGACATTTGGTCAGGAATCTTTTTCACCGTTCCCAGCAGTTGAAAGAGCGCATCGGGTCCCTTCTAGAACCTATGTATTGTTATATCCGACACGATTGAGGGTAAACGCATTAGAAGGGACAAAGTACTTTGACACGCCAGAGGGGGCAACGGAGTGGTTATTAACTATTAAAAAGGAACCCATAGAAAGCATGGACATGGACAATTTTTCTTTTTTCCCCCTTTTTTTTGTTCATTTGTGCGGTTAAGTTTACACTAGGTGTAATTATTGAAATGTAGAAGATGACACAAGCAAGCACAATTGAGCACAACTTAAGCAGCACAGACTCATTTTTTTTTTAAAAAGGAGAAAAGAAAAATATGTTTTTTCCCTTTTTTTGGGTGGGATACGAGGGAGGCGGAAGGGATGTGATTTGAACTGAAGGGAGAGAGGCGCATACTATCCCCTTTTATAAAGGGGAACTGTGAGGAACCCCCTATGTATGAGTGTTATTTTTGTTGGTTTTTGTGTTATTGTTGTATTGGTAATATTTTTTTAAATGTGGATTTTTTCTTTTATAGGGGGGAGAGAGGTGGGGGGAGAAAGTGGGATTTAAACCAGCGGAAAAAAAAAAGGGTCAAAATTTAAAAGGGTGTAAGGGATGGACACAATAGGAAGCCCCAACCCAAGCTTAGAGAGGTGGCGAAAGGGACACATGGGATAGGAATTAGGTATGTGTGGTGTGCATGGAATGGAAGAGTTAGAACCGCAGACACAAAAAATAATTACACCTTCTTATACCACAAGGACACAATGAAATCACAGGAAGAATATATTAACAAGCATAGGCACGCTTCAATAATCAAGGATACACTATAAAATTGTTTATATTTACTAGAAGTGAAAATTAATGATTAGTAGGGCACAGGCAAAAAAGTTAACTATATGCTCCTGGAACGTTCAGGGTCTGGGAGACCCAGGGAAAAAGGTAGCAGTTTTGTCAATGGCAAGAATCTATGGGTCTGCAATTTTATGCCTCCAGGAGGCACACCTCACGAATATATCCATACCCCAGTTGGGGTGGGGAGATTTCCAAACACAGTACCACTCAGTTTACATGTCTTATTCTAGGGGGGTGAGCATTCTTGTCAAATCAGGAATAATGTTTAATTGTATTCAGAGTAGGATTGATGAATTAGGTCACTATGTTTTCTTACACTGTAAGATAGAGAACAGAACTTATATACTGGCCAATCTGTATATCCCTCCCCCTTTAACACTACGGGCTTGTGTAGCTTGATGGAGTTTGTTCTGGACAAGCCGGGTATAACGGTGATTGTTATGGGAGATTTTAACATGGTCTTAGACCGGGAACTGGACAGATTCCCCAGGATGACGCAACCGGACAAAGTAAGAGATGACAGACTACCCCAGTTTCTGGGAGAGATAGGCCTGAGGGATATATGGAGAACGCTTAACCCTGAGACCTGGCAATACTCGTGCTTCTCCAAAACACACTCCACACTGTCAAGGATAGACTTAGTTTTAGGAAATGGGGAGGCGATACCTATAGTAAAGAAGGCGAGTTACATGACGAGGGGTTTGTCAGATCATTCTGCGATGACAGTTATTTTAGATATGGGGGAAGTAAACCACCTGAGAGAGGGTAGAATAAATCCCCATTAGATGGAACTAATGGAGGACGCACAGGAGATACTAGGAGCTATTAAGGAATTTATTGAAATAAACCAAGGCACGGCATCAGAGGGAGTAGTATGGGACACACTGAAGGCCTTTTTCCAAGGTATAATGATACAACACATATCAAAAATAAAAAAACTATCTAGGGAGGGGGAAAGAATGGCCAGTGAAAGTGACAAAAAACAGAAGAAAATACATTATAGACCCAACACCTAATAACCTTAGAGTATGGACAGAAGCACAGCAGAATTACCGCCTAATAATGCTTAGGAAAATAGAGAACAAATGTTTCAAAGGCAATTAGCATTTGCGAAGGGGGAAAAATGCAGGTCGGATGCTTGCCCATCTAGTTAAGACAAACACATTGATGGTTCCAGCGATTAGTGTAGGCGGGGATAGAGTATCCTCCCATACACCAGAGATGGTGGATAGATTCCGAGACTATTTAGATTTATATAGCTCACGACAGGAGGAAAAGAGGGAAGAAATGGATAACTTTTTTGGAAAGCCGACGATCCCTCCGCTCTCCGAGATAGACCGAGAGGAATTAGATAAACCTATAACATTGGAAGAAATACAACTGACGGTACAAGAGATGGCGGGTCAGAAATCTCCGGGGCCAGATTGCCTCCCGACTGAGACCTACCGGTACTTTGGGAAGGAGCTGCTTCCGGAACTTATGAAAGTGTTAAACTGGTCAATGATGAAGGGAGAACTTCCCTTAACTATGATGGAATCTACCATAATAGTAATTCATAAAGAGCGAAAAGACCCACTTAACACCTCCTCATACAGACCCATATTTTTATTAAATTCAGATATAAAAATACTGTTGAAAGTCTTAGCAACCAGATTAAACAAAGTAATAGAGAAATTGGTACATCCTGATCAAATCGGGATTTATACCAGGCAGGGCCACCTGCACAAACATAAGGCGAGTATATCTGAACCTTCAGATACCAACAGCTGAAGATGGGAGGAGAGCAATTGTGTCCCTGGATGCTGCGAAGGCTTTCGACTGTCTGGAATGGCAATACTTATGGAGAGTCCTAGAAGAGTTCCAAATCGGACCGACCTTTACGAATTGGGTAAAGATGCTATATAAAACACCAGAAGCCAGAGTAAAAGTGAACAATGCCCAATCTGATAGGTTTTGATTGCAGAGGGGAACGAGACAGCGGTACCCGCTGTCCCCCCTTCTCTTTGCCCTCGTAATCGAGCCTTTAGCAATAGCCCTCAGAACAAACCCTGAGATAAGAGGATTCATACGAGGAGGGATAGAAGAGAAAGTGGTATTGTATGCGGATGACCTCCTCTAGTTCTTAGGAGACACGCAGAATTCTCTTAGGATAGCCATGGATTAATCAAAAATGTTGTCCAATTTTCAGGACTTACTATAAACTGGGATAAATCCATGCTGTTACCTGTAGACCCCTTAGTAAACCCTCTCCCGCAAGAGGCTAAACAAATTCAAATTACAACCCAAATAAAATATTTGGGTATAAACATCTCTAGGGACCCTAATCAATACAATAGAGATAATATGATCCCATTACTTAATAAATACAAGGGGAAGATCAAAGTATGGAAACGGCTCCCACTATCAGTGGCTGGCCGATGTAACTTAATAAAAATGGTGTGGATGCCGCAGCTTCTCTATGTCCTACAAAACTCCCCAGTGTGGATATATAAAAAATGGTTCCAAAAGATAGATACCATCTTCAGAGAACTAATTTGGAAAGAAGGGGCAGCAAGAATCCGATTAAATATCTTACAAAGGGCAAAGCAGGAAGGGGGGGGGTGGCACTCCCACACCCGTTTAGCTATTTTTTAGCGGATCAGCTTCAATATATGAAGGGATGCCATACGGAGGGAGGAGAAATAGAGAGGAGGATACTTTTACAGAATACCACACATAGCTCCCTAGTAGAAACGATGGTTTAGGGGAGGGAGGGGCAGAGAGGAGAAGGAAAGAATAGTTTGAGGGAGTAAAGACTGAACATCTAGACAGGAGAGAACATCGGTGGTGGAAGAAATTACTTGTGGTGATCAGATATGAGGAGGCATAGGTGATGGATGTAGTTATGGGGTCAGGGGGAGGTGGAAAGGGAGAAAAATGGAAAAGAGGATAGAGTGACATAAAACAGACGTAAATACATAAGATTGACAAAATATTATATGGGTGTAAGATTAGATATGTTTTTCTTATGTGTAAGGTTTTACCGTATAGAATGCACAAATTGAATTGTATGTATTATGAGAATAATTTTCTAAAATAAAAAAGTTTGAATTAAAAAAAAAAAAAAAGAAACGATGGAGGCAGGATCTTTTCCTCGGAAACTACCTACTTTAGATCTCATGATGAGAACATGGAAGGCAGCAAAAACAGCATTGGGATATAACGGCATAACAGACTATACCCCCTTATGGAGAAAATTACAACTTGAGGGAGTTACAGAAGATGGGGACAATTGGGGAATGGGAAAGACAAGGAATAAAATAAATTTTCCAGCTGTATCAAGACGGTACATTAAAAACTTTTCAGATATTAAGAGAACAATATACATTACGAAATAAATCCTTCTATAGATATTTACAGATCAGGCACGCACTTGCAAAACAGTATAGAGGAATGGCAATGGTATGGAGTAAGATTCCCCTGTTACAGGAATTTATTAATACAAGAACATCAAAGGGTCTAATATCAAAAATATACCCTAGTTTATACAAGGGGAGCCTGAGAGGAACACAAGGCCCAGTGCATAAGAAGAAGTGGGAAAGAGATGTTGGTAATATAACTGAGAGACAGTGGGAAAGAATCCTGGAATCTGCCCCATCGGTCTCACTATCTCTAAGGATGTCTCACTTGTTTTTGTTAAATAGAGCGTATTACACTCCTTATAGGCTCTTTTGATTTGGCCGCAGAGCAGATGCTAGCTGCCCCAGATGTGGAACAGAAAGGGACTTGATCCACATGTTCTGGAGATGCCGAAGCTATTTCGGTATTGGAGGGAGGTAGTGGGAATCATTGAGCAGACCTTTGAAGTCCACCTAGAAATGGAACCTTTGAAATTAGGTTAACTCATGCATTCCCACATATGGTTGCCATCATCCCAGGTAAGTATGGTGAAAAAAAAACTCTGTTTGGGGATTTTTAAGGCAACAAAAAAAGAAAAAAAAAGGAAAATTATATATGTAAAAAAATATATTTATTCACAATTTGTGAATAAATATTTTTTTACATATATAATTTTCCTTTTTTTTTCTTTTTTTGTTGCCTTAAAAATCCCCAAACAGAGCAACAGAGGTTTTTTTTTCACCAGAAATGGAACCTTTACAATGTGTATTGGGCTGGGTACAGGAAGAGGAAAAAATTGGTAATATCCAGCTAGCAATTATAAGATGCCTATTCCAGGCAAGGAAGCAGATTGCGCAGAGATGGCAATCAGCTCTCCCACCCTCTAGTAAAGATTGGGAACAAAATATGAACATAACAATAATGAAGGAAAGAGCTACTTATATTCGACAAGGTACCCTAAAAAAATTTAACAAGATTTGGAGACCGTGGCGAGAGAAAAATAGTATCCAAATATAAGAAATAGTGGTGGTTGAAGGGAATGGACGATTTAAAGAAATAAGGTTAAGAGGGTATGGAAGATGAATGAAAGGGATGAATGAGAATGTGAGATATATGCTAGTTAGAGGGAAGATAGGAAAAAGGGAATGGAAGGAACGGTTTAAACTATTAGGGACGGGAACCTCCAGGTGGTTTTAATGATATATTATGTCCATTTTGTATTGTATGTTCCAGGGGAGGGGGGGGGGGGGGGTTGAATGTATTGATGTATAATGGAAAATGGTTAAAGATATGAAGTTAAAAAAAAAAAAAAAAAAAGAAGAAGAAGATCTGCTCTTCATTGCGTCATTTCCTGTTTGGAAAAAACACAATGCAATCCTCGTGCCCACTGACTCCTGGGAAACGATGACACATCTCTCAGGAGCCAAGGCACTGCAGGATATGACGTACACTGCCGCGAAGAGGCAGATTACAAGGGACACCCTAGCAACAAGCCACACACAGTAAGTAAAAAAACAAAAAAGGATGTTATACTTGCTGCAAGGGACTGATTCTGATCAAGATTAAAATATGGACGTAACTCTGCTTTAAGTAAAAAAAAAAAAAAATAGTAATTTTTACTTACCCGTAAATTCATCATCTTGGCGTACAATACAGAACTTGGACTCACAGACCATGGTCATGCAGGCTATCTTAAGGTATTTGGACACTGGCAAAAACTGCTAGTGTCTGCAAAAGCAAAATTATATCACCCTGCCCACTCCATGAAGGCTCAGAAGGAAGTGTCCTGTACTGTATTCCAGGAGAAGGAGTATACAGGTCAGTCAAAATTCCTATTACCTTAATCTTACAGTACAGGGACTTGTATTTATAGACCATGGAACGTGCTCAAGCAATAAAACAAAGGGATGAGCAAAAATATAGCAACAGACCTGCTAACAGCAAGAAACACAAGGGTTTAAAGAACCCAAACAAAATACTCAGGTAACAGGTTTCTGTAGGAGGAAGAATAAGGCTGAGATGTGTCTTTGAGGGTACTCCGGGCCACATGCTTGTCAGGACCAGACTGAAGGCAGGCTAAGATTTGAATAAGTATTCCTTGGGATTCAGCCTTCTGTCCTCACACCATGCAAAGAAAGCCTTCCATGTGTGCTGTTAACCTTGCAGGAGTTGGATTACCTTGCTCTGAGTAAGCTGAGAATAACCAAATCTAAATTACTTCCTCAAATCTAGGCGTTGCCAGTCTAGGAAGTCTACCTGCCAATTATTTACTCCAGGAATGTGGATGGCCAAGAAAGATGGAATGTAAGCATCTTCCCATGAAAGTATTACTTTTTTTTTAGGGCTTCTATGTTTCTGGTGATTGACGATTTATGTAGGCCACTGCTGTGGCATTGTCTGACTGTACTCGGACTGGGTGACTTTGCAGAAGGGAGATCCAATGTCATGATCCAAAATGCCATGGAGATCTTTGTTTTGCATGGCAGAAGTATTGTGAGATTCAAGGATTAGATTTGCTTGTTCCATTTCTTGAGGATGTGGGATTAAATGGACAGAGGAAACTGCCTTGAAGGAGGCCACCACAAAGCCTAGAATCCTCATTTAGAAGCAAATGAGGGGTGTCGCTTTGACTCGAGGGACCAAGAGCTGAATCTTAGGTTGGCAATCTTCTCCTAAAGATAATTCTGGCTCAAGCTGTGTCCAAGATTAGACCAGATGGTGAGGGAAAGTATGACTATCCAGCCAAAGTTAGGCAACCACTTATGTGAACATGTGGGGTGCAGAGGAGAACATGAATTTGGGGAGCAGAGAAAAGCACAAACTGGAAGTGCTGGTCAACAGCAAAATGCAAAAAGCGTTTGTGTGATGGGGGAAATGAGAATATGGAGATAGACATACAAGATGCCTACTGACGCAAGAAATCCCACTTGTCTGAGAGAAGCAATGTCAGATTCCATCTGGAATTTCGGTACACAAAGAAAAGGGTTTGGGATTTTAAGTCCCAATATTGGGTGGAATCCCCCATTTGGTTTTGAGATTGTAAACAGGTTAGAAAAGAAACCTTGAAACTATTCTTCTGAAGGAGCTGGTTCAACCTTCTTATGCCTGAAGTTGGTGCAAGGTGGTAATTTATTCTGCCCTACTTTGGAGTGAAGTTAGCAGACTGGTTAGCAAAAAGCGAGGAAGGGGTAAAGATAAAAACTATTTTGTACCCCTTTGAAATGAGAGCTTGGGCCGAGAGGAAGGGACGACCCTGATTCAGAGTGTCACCACAAAATTACAACAGACGTTCTTCTCAGTCTGAGGAGTGGCGACCCCCCGTCATTGTGAAAAGGGCTTATGGAATAGCTTGCTGGGCTAGGGCTTGCAATGAAAACGTCTTAAGCCTTGGTTTTGAGGTTGATGCCTGAGGAAAACAAAAAAGATAATTTTCTTTGAGTACAGGTAGAATCAAAAAAAAAAGGAGTAGGTAGTCACATCTTTTTAAATTTTCACAAAGATAAAAAGACTTGAGACTTGTATAACATTCTCAAGAGCATCAATCCAACTGATGGCATCAGCCGTATTGTTTTAGGAGAACAATATCTTTAAAGATAAGTTCCTTGTCTCTCTTTGTGTATCAGTCCAGTTCGCAGCAGTCTGGCAACTAGACATGGCTGCAGGACTGGACCTGCAAGATCAAGTAAGGCCTTTAAAAAGGCTTTAAAAGAACAGAATCCTAAAAAGGAGGAATATCCTAAAACAAAACAAAAAACTAAGGTTTTTATATAGAAATGAAATGGCAGGATCCAATACCAGAATAGACCTTATATTTTTTAAATTATTTTCCATTGAATAAGTATCAGCAAAAAGCTTGGGGAGGAGAAAAAAAGCATTTTATGGTTGAGCCAGTCCTCAAATTGCACAGTCTGTGCGTGTATGGGAAAATCAAATCTGTTAGTACCCATAGGGGACTGTTTTGGCTGTGGAGCATCAGGTGCTGTTGGGAAAAGACTAGTGCACACTGTATCAATTAGTATGTTCACAGTGAAAAGCATTATGCATTAAGCCGTAGCCTAAAAAAACAAAACCAACCCCTCTGCTACAAAATAAAAGGTCAATACTTTCCTCCAGATCTTCAAATAAAGGAGGTTCTGCTCCTAATGCCGCGTACACACGATCATTTTTCCCGTCGGGAAAAATGGCTTTTTTTTTTCGCCGAGAAAAACGATCGTCTGTGGGCTTTATGCCGTTTTTCTCGTTGAGAAAAACGGCAGGAAAAACGACGAGAAAAATTAGAACATGTTCTAAATTTTCTCATCGTTTTTTCCATCATTTTTTTCCGCGGCAGTTTTCCCATAGGGAGACACTGCCGCGGAGCCCACAGACGGTCGTTTTTCTCGTCAAAAAAAAAAATGACGGGAAAAACGGTCGTGTGTGGGGGAACATGCCGTTCCCTCGTTTTTCATTTTTTTTCATGTCGTGATTCACGGCGGTGTTTTCACCACCGTGAATCATGATCGTGTGTACGCGGCATGATTCCTGAACAGAGTGGGGGGGGGGGGGGGAGTAGGAGTAGGATTTGTAGCGCTTCTGGTGTCTGGAAATTAAAGGTCTAAGAACTACTAAGAATTTTCTTAAGAATTCAGACATAGTGGCAGAGAAATCATTTTGTCAGACAGGCCACATGGTGCATACCGGAGTGGGAGCTAGAGTCAGATGTAAGATGTGGTGTCATAATAGGAAATCAGCTATCACCCTGAGCGGTGTTCTGCAATTCCTGTAGACCAGCAGAAAATGTTATTCTGGCCTTTAGTTCAAGCTCCCTTATCTGCCATTGTTAGTGTGGGGATTCCCAGTCTGGTACTCACGATTTAGGAGTGTAGAACTGATGGGGTTGTGTGTCTCTGCTCTGTTTCAGAAGAAAAAAAATTCAATGGTTTAAAAAAGAAAAAAGAAATACTTCTCAGGAGCAGAACAGGTTCATTACCCAAGGACACTAGCAAAAAAGGTTGTATGGCGAGGTTATATGCATACGGTCTAGGGCAGCGATATGCTATTAGCGGTCCTCCAGCTTTTGCAGAACTACAAGTCCCATGGGGCATAGCAAGACTGACAGCCACAAGCATGACACCCAGAGGCAGAGGCTTGATGGGACTTGCAGGTTTTGTAACAGCTGGAGGTCTGCCAATTGCATATGCCTGGTCTAGGGGCAGCCTTAGAAAAAGTCCATAAATACAAGTCATGTGTCCTGTACTGTACAAGTAATAAAGGATTTTTGTACTTACGGTAAAACCCTTTGTCACGATCTGAGGATTGCAAGACCTTGAACTGTAAAACTCCAGGTCTAGTGGGGCAGTAGGAATGACTAAGCAGGTGTGCCGAAGTACTGGTCCTATAAAGATACAGGAGCAGTGTGATGACACACAGGTGTGTTAGGCCCCATGCACACGAGACGCTGTTATTTGCTGTTGAACGCGCGTTCAGAGGCAGTTGGACGCTTTTTTCAACTGCTCCTGAACCCATTCAATGTTATCCTATGTGTCCATGCACACACTCTCGTTTTTTGGCGTTTACAAGCAGTTGCGTTTAACCTCGTTTTTCCAGAAGCAAAAAAATGGGTTCAGACGCAAAAGTTTTCACGTTTCAGACGCTAAACGCTGCTAAACGCGGCTAAACGCGGTACCGGCGTTTTGCCGCGTTTGCGTTTATAAGCGTTTTTAAAGGTGACCTATTTTTTAACATTAGAAATCTCAAAAATGATGGCAAATGATGAAAAACTATTAAAAAATATAAAAGAAAACTGTAATTGCTTGCATCGCATTGTGGACAATCCACAACTTGTGTCAGGTAAAGTGGCAAGTGGACAATCAACAACTTGTGTCAGGTGATGTGGCCAGGTGACGTGGCCAGGTGACGTGGCAAGTGGACAATCCACAGCTTGTGGCAGGTGACGTGGCCAGGTGACGTGGCAGGTGACGTGGCAAGTGGACAATTCACAACTTGTGGCAGGTGATGTGGCACGTGATGTGGCCAGGTGACGTGGAAAGTGGACAATCCACAACTTGTGGCAGGTGACGTGGCTAGATGACGTGGCAGGTAATGTGGGCAGGTAACATGGCTAGGTGACGTGGCCAGGTGACGAGGCAAGTGGACAATCCACAACTTGTGGCCAGGTGACGTGGCAAGTGGACAATCCACAACTTGTGGCAGGTGACGTGGCTAGATGACGTGGCAGGTAATGTGGGCAGGTAACATGGCTAGGTGACGTGGCCAGGTGACGTGGCAAGTGGACAATCCACAACTTCTGGCAGGTGACGTGGCCAGGTGACGTGGCAAGTGGACAATCCACAACTTCTGGCAGGTGACGTGGCCAGGTGATGTGGCAGGTGACGTGGCAAGTGGACAATTCACAACTTGTGGCAGGTGAAGTGGCCAGGTGACGTGGCACGTGATGTGGCCAGGTGACATGGCAAGTGGACAATCCACAACTTGTGGCAGGTGACGTGGCCAGGTGACGTGGCAGGTGACGTGGCAGGTGGACAATCCACAACTTGTGGCAGGTGACGTGGCCAGCTGACGTGGCAGGTAACGTGGCCAGGTGACGTGGCAGGTAACATGGCCAGGTGACGTGGCCAGGTAACGTGGCAAGTGGACAATCCACAACTTGTGGCAGGTGACGTGGCACGTGATGTGGCAAGGTGACGTGGCAAGTGGACAATCCACAACTTGTGGCAGGTGACGTGGCCAGCTGACGTGGCAGGTAACATGGCCAGGTGACGTGGCCAGGTAACGTGGCAAGTGGACAATCCACAACTTGTGGCAGGTGACGTGGCACGTGATGTGGCAAGGTGACGTGGCAAGTGGACAATCCACAACTTGTGGCAGGTGACGTGGCCAGGTGACGTGGCCAGGTGACGTGGCAGGTGACGTGGCAAGTGGACAATCCACAACTTGTGGCAGATGATGTGGCAAGTGATACGCTAAATACAAGTACACTGCTGCTCTCTCAGCTGCTGCTACTCACTCTGGTCTCACAAACTGTCTGAAATGGTTAAAATTTACTGTTTTTTGAGCTTAGGGAGGGTCTATGATGAAACGCTTATAAACGCAAACGCGGTTAAACGCCACTAAACGCGGCCGCAAACGCGGCAAAACGCGCGTTTATAAACGCCGGTTTCAGCGTTTAAAAACGTGTGTTCAGCAGAGTTTGCACCTGCGTCTCGTGTGCATGGGGCCTTAGAATCGCATGATCTAAGGAGCCACCTGGTCTTCACCAGAGCCACTGGAGGTGTGGATGTTGCACTGCGAGGCAGCCCCCAGGTTGCAGCTCTCCAAAATAGCTGTGCAGGCACAGTGCTAGCAAATAGCACACTGGAATACTCAGGGTACACACTGGATACAAGGTACCAGGAAAAGACTAGGGTGAGGACGCAGTGAACAAGCGTGAAGCACAGAGAGAGATGGACGCAGCAAGCAGAAATGAGGGGAAGGAGGCAAGACAAAGAAAGAATGCTGTGGAGAGCATCCACAGCAACAGAAAACAAAGGGATACACACACAGACAGACACCTAAGGGAATAAGAGCACAGCAAGAAAGAAAACACTGAGAACAGCGACAAAACCGAACACACAGAATACAAGTGTTCTGAAAGAACAGCAAACGCCATAAGAACAGGGGAGGTCTGGCTTCAGTGTAGAGACACGTTGTTTGCTCACTAACCCACAGGGGCAAACGCTTAATATCTAGATTCAAGGCGGATTGGCAGGAACCCGAGCAGCTCAGACAGTGTAAAACCTGGTGCCAGATCAAGGTACACGGAACCGTGACACTTTCCTTGGAGTCCACTGAGGGACACATGAAGTCGATCCTCCTGTAGGCAGCAGTATAGCCTGAAGGTAATGACTACAAGTGTCCCTCAACGGACAAAAAAAAAAAAAAACAGGATTTTTGTACTACCAAAAAAATCATTTTCTTGGGAATCCATTGGGGGACACAGCTTGGTATTAGGAAACCACAAGTTACACTTACCTACAGAAGGACTGACTTCCTGTGTCCCTGACTGAACTATAAATAAAAGCAATTTACTGTGGAACACAAGTTTTCCAACTTAAAGTGATTGTAAACGAAAAAAAAAAAAAACATTATACAGGTGCATAAAGTCATCAACAAGTAAATTTCAGTAATTCAATTCAAAAAGTGAAACTCATTTTATATAGATGCGTTACACACAGAGTGATATACAGTATTTCAAGCATTTCTTTCTTTTCATTTTGATGATTATGGCTTACAGCTAGTGAAAACCCAAAATTCAGAATCTCAGAAAATTTCATTACCGTATATACTCGAGTATAAGCCGAACTGAATATAAGCCGAGGCACCTAATTTTACCACAAAACACTGGGAAAACTTATTGACTCAAGTATAAGCCTAGGGTGTCCATCTGCATGCCTCACTGTGTGCATGTGCGTGCCTCACTGTGCCCATGACTAGACTGACGTTTAACATGGGAGTCTATGGAAGGGGTGCCTGGATTTGGAAAAAAATAAAAAAAATAAAAAAAAATGTGCTTCCCGGCCGTAGGTCCCACAGACGACAAACTTTGCACACTTGTAGAGGAGAAATGGGGCTACATGTGTGCCAAGTTTGGGGTCCAGGGGACCTACGACCGGCCAGTACCGGGTCCCAAAATTCACCAGAGAAATAACAGTTTAACATGGGAGTCTATAGAAGGGGAGCCCGGATTTTTTTTTAAAAAGGTGCTCCCCGGCCATAGGTCCCCCAAACAACAAACTTTGCAGACTTGTAGAGGAAGAGTGGAGCTACATCTGTGCCAAGTTTGGGGACCTACAACCGGCTGGTACCGGGTCCCCAAATCCGGGAGATCAGTCGCAAAATGGTGACTCGAGTATAAGCCGAGGGGGGCATTTTCAGCACAAAAAAAAAAAATGTGCTGAAAAACTCGGCTTATACTCGAGTATATATGGTACATAAGACCAATAAAAAAAAAAAAAAAAGGATTTTTAATATAGAAATGTTGGCTCACTGAAAAGTATGTCCATGTACAGTATAGTATGCACTCAATACTTGGCCGGGTCTCCTTTTGCATGACTTACTGCATCAATGTGTCGTGGCATGGAGGCGATCAGCCTGCGGCACTGAGTTATGGAAGCCTAGGTTGCTTGGATAGCAGCCTTCAGCTCGTCTGCATTGTTGGGTCTGGCGTCTCATCTTTCTCTTGACAATACCCCACAGATTCTCTATGGGGTTTAGGTCAGGCGAGTTTTTTTAAACCAGGTATTGGTACTTTTGGCAGTGTGGGCAGGTGCCAAGTCTATGCAACTTGGACTCTGTGCCTCTCCACTGTTCCTACAGACTCTGGGACCTCAATTTCCAAATGAACATTTTCCAGTCTGATGATTTGGGCAGCCATGTCAACTGCTGGTGTAGTCCAAAGTCAGTGCAGCCCTCTACTAGGAAATTCTAGAGCACTTCATGCTTCCCTCTGCTGACCATGGTGTGCAGCGGCGGCGTGTCAAGACAAGTCTGATAATTGGAGGAGAGCACACAGTTCTCAGCATTAGGTAGAGAACTGATCACAGTGTGCTCTCCTGCTTATTGTGGTTAGTTTTTAATAGGAAAGTAAAAGGGACCGGCAGGAACACAGAGGAAGCAATACAAAGAGAACAGGATACTTTCTCATACAAGTACATGGTACATATCAGGAATATGAAGTGTTGGGGGGGGTAACAAACTCTTTAAGTGAATGGATGGAATGCTGTAGGGGACTTTCTATGGAAATGTTTTTGTTAGAATAAGGCTTGTAGCAGTGTTTTTAAAAAGGGGTTGTAAAAGCCTCGTGTTTTTTCACCTTAATGCATCCTATGCATTAAGGTGCAAAACACCTTGCACTGTCCGGCCCCCCCGAGCCCCCCTTTTAATTTACCTGAGCCCCCAAACTTCCATGGGCGCGATCCTGCGTCGCTTTCCCCATGGCTCCTCGGCTATTCATTGGATAGATTGATAGCAGCGCAGACATTGGCTCCCGCTGCTGTCAATCAAATCCAATGACGCGGCCACCGGGGGGTGGGGCCGAGTCATACACTCGGCGGCTATGTACGCCATGTGTATGACACGAGAGCGCGCCTCCCTTGGGAGAGAGCTGGGGAGGGGGGTTATCTATTGCGGGGAGGAGCCGCCGAGGGACTCCAGAAGAGGATGTTCGGGGCCACTCTGTGCAAAACGAACTGCACAGTGGAGGTAAGTATGACATGTTTGTTATTTTTTTTTCAAAATAACTAAACCTTTAGTATCACTTGAAGGATAGGAGAATAAAATTAAAGCAGGCAACATTATAAGGAGAGAACATTTTGTTTTTTCTCTATCAAGGCTGTATACAAAATTAAAATTCTGCCTCTAGAAAACTAATCCCAAAAGAAAAACTGTTTACAAAGTAACCCAGACACCCACCGAGAACTCAGCTAGTGCTGAAGACACCCTCTGGGCCCATTTACACATCTGTGTTGTGGTAATGCATGTAATCTGTGTTTTTGTGTTGCAGTGCCATTCATTTTAATTGGCACCCCAGTGCAAGACACACTGGCATTCACAAACATGCAATTAGAAGCATTAATATGTATGTATAGCACATTTTTAAATGCATATAATGATTTTCAATGGTAAAATTCAAACTGTGCATTGACCTGCATTTAGGTGCATTCAGTTTGGCTTTATTTAGAGAAAATTGATTTCTGTGCGTCCAGGGTAAGGTTAGATACTCTAAACGAATAAAAATGCGACAAGGACAATTAACAGAGGATAACATCATTTGGGATGCATAAAGTTTGTTTATATTTTTTTATGTATAAAATTCTCCTGAATTTAAAATAACTAAAACGCAAGTGGCCTAAATGTAGTCCAAGACAATGCACCTACATTGCAGCACATTGCAATGCATGGTGGTGCGTGGGTGTTACAAAAAAGGGTCATGGGCAATTTTTTATTGTGATGGGCTGCATTTGCAGTCCCTTCATTTTCAATGGGCTGCCTTAACATAACACACGTTAACGAGGCGCAAAGAAGTAAATGGACCGATCTGTGAGATTTGTAACAGGTGCAGTATACGTTGTACTCTCCAACAACTGCCCTGGTTAATAGATACCAAAATGGAAACGAAAAATTAGAAATAAGCTATAAAAGCTAGCTGATCTGGGTTATTGGGTTATCTTTTGGTTCTTAATTTTGCATTCTCAATTAAAATGCAACTCCAGTCCATTTTGGGTTTTAAGCTTTGGACAAAGTAGGAATGAGAAGAAACCTCACCAGAAAGAGCAAGACATTTAAATCGGTCCAAGCCACCCATTAACATACCCTTCTTGCCTCTTAGGGGGGGTCATGGCCAACAGTGATACTATATATCACTATATACAGTGCCTTGAAAAAGTATTCATATCCCATGAAAATTTCCACATTTTGTCATGTTACAACCAAAAACGTAAATGTATTTTATTGCGATTTTATGTGATGAACTAACACGAAGTGGCATATTATGAAGCGGAAAGAAAATGATAAATGGTTTTCAATTTTTTTTTACAAATAAAAATGTGAAATGTGTGGAGTGCATTTGTATTCAGCCCACCTAAGTCAATACTTTGTAGACCCACCTTTCGCTGCAAGTCTTTTTGGGTATGTCTCTACCAGCTTTGTACATCTAGGAGTGACATTTTCACCCATTCTTTGCAAAATAGCTCAAGCTCTGTCAGATTGGATGGAGAGCGTCTGAACAACAATTTCAAATCAAGTCTTGCCACAGATGTCAATTGTATTAAGGTCTGGACTTTGACTGGGCAATTCTAACACATGAATATGCTTTGATCTAAACCACAGGTGTCAAACACATCCGGCCCTCCAGGCCATTTCATGTGGCCCTCGCACCTCTCCTGAAGCTGCAGGAGAGCTTCAGCCCTCCTCTGGTCCTCCTCCAGACCCTTACGTTCTGCTTTCAAGCAATGCATCCAGCTTCTTCCCAGCAGCAGCATACGGTAAGGGGGGTGATGTAAGGGAGAATGGGGGACTCAACTTCTGATGGTGGGGTGGCTCTTGACATCTAATGTAAGGGGAGGGGATGCGCTGGACATCTAATCTTACAGACACAACCGGCCCTTTTGAGGGCAATCATAATGCTGATGCGGTCCACAATGAAATTGAGTTCGACACCCCTGATCTAAACAATTCCATTGTAGCTCTGGCTGTATGTTTAGGGTTGTTGTCTTGCTGGAAGGTGAACCTCCACCCCAGTCTCAAGTATTTTGCAAACCAACAGGTTTTCTTCTAAGATTGCCCTGCATTTGGCTCCATCTTCCCATAAACTCTGACCAGCTTCCCTGTCCCTGCTGAAGAAAAGTATCTGCACAACATACCACCACATTGATTCACAGTGGGGATGGTGTGTTCAGGGTGATGTGCAGTGTTAGTTTTCCCCCACATGGCTTCTCGCAAACTGCAAACGGGAAAAAACGTATGGCTTTTTTCTTGCCAGTCTTCCATAAAAGGCCAGATTTGTGGAATGCACAACTAATAGTTGTCCTGTGGACAGATTCTCCCACCCGACCGGTGGATCTCTGCAGCTCCTCCAGAGTTACCATGGGCCTCTTGGCTGCTTCTTCGATTAATGCTCTCCTTGTCCAGCCTGTCAGTTTAGATAGACGGCCATGTTTTGTTAGGTTTGCAGGTGTGCCATAGTGCTCCCTGAGATTTTCAAAGCTTGGGATATTTTTTTAGAACTTAACCCTGCTTTAAAACTTCTCCACAACTTTATCCCTGACCTGTCTGGTGTGTTCCTTGGCCTTCATTATGCAGTTTGTTCACTAAAGGTTCTCAAACAAACCTCTGAGGGCTTCACAGAACAGCTGTATTTATACTGAGATTAAATTACACGCAGGTGGACTCCATTTACTAATTAGGTGACTTCTGAAAGCAATTGGTTTTACTAGATTTTAGTTAGGGGTATCAGAGTAAAGGGGGCCGAATACAAATGCAAGCCACACGAAAACAATTTTTTTTTTCCGCTTGACAATTATGTGCCACTTTGTCTTGGTTTATCCACATAAAAGCCCAATAAAATATATATGTTTTTGGTTATAACATGACAAAATGTGTAAAATGTCAAGGGGTACATATACTTTTTCAAGGCACTGTAATAATTCATTCACATGAAAGGCCAGCGCACTGCATGGCTGAAAATATATTTTTCTTTGAGATGTCATTTTAACCACTTTACCAGGCCATTTTTTTGGAGATGCGGCACTGCGTTATCTTAACTGACAATTGCGGGGTTGTGCGACGCTGTACACAAATAAAATTGAAGTATTTTTCCAACAAATAGAGCTTAATGGTATTTGATCACCTCTGCGTTTTTTTTTTTTTTGCACTATAAACATAAAAAGACAGACAATTGTGAAAAACTATTTACACATCCTATAAAACACATCCAATAAAAAAAAAAAAGTTAAAAAATTATAAAAATTCTTATTTCTTCATAAATTTAGGTCAATATGTATTCTGCCATGTTTTTGGTAAAAAAAAATAAAATAAATACCAATAAGCATATATTGATAAGTTTGCGCAAAAGGTATAGCGTCCACAAACTATGGGATAGATTTATGGACTTTAATTTGTTTTATTGTTTTTACTAGTAATGCCGGCGATCATCGATTTTTAGTGGGACTGTGACATTGCAGTGGACAAATCTGATACCAAGTGACACTTTTTGGGGACCAGTGACATCAATACAGTACAAACTATGGGATATTTTTCTGGATTTTTTATTCATTTATTTTTACTACTAGTAATGGCAGTGATCCGCGACTTATAGCAGGACTGCAATATTGTGGTGGCCAAATCAGACACTAAGTGACACTTTTTTGGGGACCAGGGACACCATTACAGTGATCAGTGCTAATAAATATGCAATTTGCTGTGAAACATGCAGGAAAACTGGCAGATCATTTGTCCGATTTTATTATAGTATGTACTAGGCTTTACGCATAGCTTACGTAGATAGGATACCAGAAATCCATGACAAACAGGGCAATTTCTGTTCTCTATTTTGTGAATGAGGATTAATTAGAAGCTAAAAATGTATGGGTTTGCTGGGGTGCTTTTCTGCATGAATGTAGTGCACACAGCACCATGCTTTGTAGCAAAACATACAGTACGTTTCCCACTTGTTTTCATAATTCAAAAGTTTGGAGATAGCCTTAAAAAAATTAAAATTTAAAAAAAGCAACATATTATAGTAGTGAAGAAATGTGTTTGTGTTACTCATAGTGTTTTCCAAGCAAGTCAGGCTAAAATACATCTTTATTTATTACTCTTATACACAGTTAGCTTTGCCTTTCAAATAATCAATGTGTAGTGCCTGCAGCAGAAAGTCACCTTGGACTGTGGAAGGCCCAGTCAATCATTAAAAGGCAACCAATACTGGAAGAAATACAGTACTGCAAGTTTTCAATGTTGACATCTCGTCCTGAAAATGCTGTCTAGCTGTAGTGTTTTATTACGATTTTGTAGCCAGTTTGACAAGAGCCAAAGTCTTAAACAGAAGTTGAAGCCAGAAGGTAAAGATTCATATTAATTAAAAAAAAAAAAAAAAAAAAAAAAAGGAAGAAGGAGAAACACAGCCACACCAAAAAACACACAATGCTCCTGTGGAGTTTATTTCACACTATTTTCATATCTATTCTATCCAAGTTATTCTACCGTTTTTAATTTTTTACTTTCATGCTAAATGGGATATATGCTATATAAACGTAATACCTTTGTTCTGTTCAACACTTTGTACGCCTGCTGCTAAAAACTTTTGGCTATGTCGCACTTGTAAAAATGTCAATAAAAACAATTGAACCTTAAAAATCTATACCCCCAAAATAGTCCAGCTGCATTACATGGCATTTTATAGATGGTAATAGTTTACCAGTAACAAGGCATTAAACAAACTAACTATATTAAATATCAGCTACTACCAGAATGAAATGTGTACACCAAAATCCATAAACTTTGCTCCAGTAAGAACATCTTCTGAATTTGAGAACCCATAACTAGGTAGTTTCATATGAGATGCGGAGGGCTGGAACAATCAGAGTTTTGGTCTAAGTCAGTATTGCATATTACATACACTGATGTACAGTGGGGAAATGATACAATTGTTATAAATGTAGTTGCAGTTGAGTAAAAAGTATTTGATCTCCAAGCAAAACATTACTTTGTGCTTACCAACAAGGGTTTCTCAACCAAGTACTGAGGTAAGATGTTTCTTGTAGTTGGTTACCAGGTTTGCACACATCGCAGGAGGGATTTTGGTCCACTCTTCTTTACAGATCTTCTCTAAATCCTGAAGGTTTTTTGGCTGCCGCCTGGCAACTCAACTTTTCAGCTCCCTCCATAAATTTTACTATAGTATTAGGGTATGGAGTCTGGCTAGGCCACACCGTGACCTTAATGTGCTGCTTCTTGAGCCACTCCTTTGTTGCCTTGGCAGTATGTTTTGGGTCACAGTAATGCTGGAAGACCCATCCACCACCCATCTTCAGTGTTCTGGCTGAGGGAGAAGGTTCTCATCCAATATTTTACAATACATGGCTCCGTCCATTGGCCTATCAATGCAGTAAAGTCAACCTGTACCTTTAGCAGAGAAAACAGCTCCAAAGCATAAGGTTTCCACCTCTGTGCTTGAGTGTAGGGATGGTGTTCTTAGGGTCATCGTCAGCATTTTTCTTCCTACAAAACACAAGTCGAGTTAATGCCAAACAGCTCAATTTTGGTCTTATCCGGCCACAGCACTTTCTCACAATCCTTCTCTGAATTATTTAGATGTTTATTGGCAACCTTCAGATGGACCTGTACATGTGCTTTCTGGAGGAAGGGGACCTTTTGGGCGCTGCAGGATTTCAATCAATGGCAGCGTATTGTGTTACCATTGGTTTGTTTGGTAACTGTGTTCCCAACTGCCTTGAGATCATCCTCAAGCTCCTCTCGTGTAGTTTTGGGCCGATCCCTCACTTTTATCATGATCATCCTTACCCCATGAGGTAAAATCTTGCATGGAGCTCCAGACCAAGGGTAATTGATGGTTATTTTGTATTTCTTCCATTTGCGAATAATCGCTCCAACAGCTGTCTCCTTCTCAACAAGCTTCTTGCGGATGTTCTTGTAGCCCATTCCAGCCTTGTGCAAGTCTACAATCTTGTATCTCACATCCTTTGACAGCTTTTTGGTCATGCCCCTGATGGTGAGGTTTGAATGGAAGAAAGATTCTGTGGACAGGTGTCTTTTATACACATAACGAGTTGTCGGTATGAGCACCTTCTTAAATTGAAAGGACTGAGGCCGGGTTCACACTGGTGTGACAAACGCTCCGACATTGGGAGCTCATGTCACATGACGTATGAAAATCAATGTTTCCCTATGGAAGCCCTCTTAACTGGTCTGACACATGTCGGTCCGACTTTGAAAACGCTCCCTGTATTACTTTGGTCTGACTTTGATCCTACTTCAGCCCATTGACTATCATTGAAGTCGGATCAAAGTCGGAACGCCGTCTTGCATGATCCGACTTTGGCATGCGACTTGTGCTCTGCTGATCTTGAGGGGGGAACTCCACGCCAAATTTTAAATAAAAAACCGGCATGGGTTTCCCCTCCAAGAGCATACCAGGCCCCTGCCCCAAAGCACCCACCCCCCAAGTTGAGGACATGCGGCTTGGTACGGTTCAGGAGGGGGGGCGCTCACTCGTCCCCACCCCCTTTCCTGACCGTCCGGGCTGCGTGCTCGGATAAGGGTCTGGTATGGATTTTGAGGGGACCCCCACACCGTTTCTTCGGCGTAGGGGGTTCCCCTTAAAATCCATACCAGACCGAAGGGCCTGGTATGCTCTTGGAGGGGGAACCCATGCCAGTTTTTTTTTTTTATTTAAAATTTGGCGTGGAGTTCCCCGTCAAGATTCATACCAAACACAGTGCCTGGTATTGGCAGGGATCCAAGTCGGATCCCCGTTCAAGTCGGATCCAAAGTAGGACAAGTTTCGTGTCGCACCAGTGTGAACCCGGGCTAATTTGTGAACCACATGAGCACATACTGTAGCCAGCCTGTGGGAGCCAGAATTATTGTTGGTTGGTAGGGGATCAAATACTTTTATTTTACTCACTGAACTGCAACTCCATTTATAACATTTGTATCAGGTGTTTTTTTCTGGATTTTTGGTTGATATTCTGTCTCTATCATTTAAAATACAAAGAAATGAAGGTTCTATAATTGTTATCATAGGTGTAAGTGGGTAAACTTACAAAATCTGCAGGGGATCAAATAATTATTTTCCCCACTATACACATCTCCAAGCCATCATCAATCACTGTAGTACATAGAATTGTTCCCTGTAACCCAGGAGCAGCGGTAAATGGACATTTACTATTGCTGTGACAGTAGTGATAGTGTAGCATTATTTTGGATTGCCCCCTACAAATGCTAGTTTGCTATCCATTATAAAAGTTCCTGTTGATCCTGCCAGAAATATACTGAGCTCCTTGTGACAGGGGTCACTTGGGGCACAGGGGGAATGAGAACCCCACCATGATCTGGGATAGTCATATTCAATGCTGTATATACATGGTATATATTGGGTATATATTGTGTGTGGGCTGTTGTGTAATATTTGCTGTGATGGGGTGTGATTGCATTCTATTGTCTATTGTGGCTTGTGGTAATTAAGTCTGCTACTGTGGTGATGTGGATTGGAGCTTGGTAGACCATCTGGCTGCCTATTATGGGATGTTTAAGTGTCTTTCTGTGAGGAGGGGGGGGGGAAATCACCCCTCCTGCTAAGACTGTTTACTGAAAGAGAAGTTTTAACACACCTGACCTGTATGACCATTGTCATTGGACAGTTTAACCTGCCCTGTTCCCCAAGGATGGGAGGGAAGGGTTTTGAAGAGAAATGTGTTACCATGTGCTTGTAATAAATTCATTCCCTGTTTTGGAAACTTCATACAGAGTGTTTGTCTCGTATGTTTGGAAGGATTAATCCTATGGGAAGCGGTCGTCTGACTGTGGAGGATCGGCAGTGGATGTGTGTCCAGAGAGGGAATATCTTAAACGGCGTTAACCCCTTTCATGCTTGGGGTGCCGTTACACTCCTATTTTCCTCTAGTGAGAGGACAGCTCTGCATCTGTTGCATCTGCATCTGTTGTCCCAAGCAGTGTGTTCAGCCATCCGTGAACTCTCACTGAAGAGAGAGTGAAGTATTCTGTAGCACGGCATAGGAGAAATGGGCCAGGCAGACAATATAATTGAGATTTCAGCGCAACAAAGCAGAATTCTTAGTTCCCTAGGTGCTCATTGGATTTCTAGTAGTATTAAAAAGGGTATTTTTACCTTTCTTAAAGTGTTTTAAAAAATCATAACACATATGGAGATGGGCATATATTGCCGAGTTATACTGAATACATTTTTATTTAAACATTTTTATGACACATTCTTAAAGCGAAAGTAAACCCATCCAGAAAATCGATACATTTCCGGCACGTGCTGGAAATGAAACACTCCCATTGGCTGTGCTATCAACCAAACTGGTAAACCTTCCAATAGCTGGTGTCATAACTGATCGCATATGCAGCATCATGGCAGTTGTAGATTAAACAGATTAAACAGAGGCAAAGATGGCAGCTTCCTTGGCTGAAATTGATAGGGGGGTTTACTTATTATTGCATAATGTAATGTTAAATAACTAGATCAGCTATTCTCAATTAGGGCTCCTTTAGGAGGTTGCTAGGGGTTCCCTGAACAGTGGCAGACTCGCCTTTTATCTTATGGTGCCTGCATAGCTCTGAGACAAATGTCACTTGGCAATGCAAACTGCATGATATAAACAATATTTTCAGCACTCTTTCCGCTGACCACACACGTAAGGGCCATCTTTCCTCTCATTGGCCACAATGTAAGGGTGTTCTTCTCCAACGTTTAATGAAATGGTGCAGTCTTTTCATTGTCCACCAATGTAATAGGCGCATTCTACCTTGCAATGAGCACAGATTTAAGCAGGCACCATTCTCAACTGACTATAAAGTAAGGATGCCCTTCCGTCACTGACCACCAATGTAAGGAAGCAATTTTACACTGACCGGGGTAGACCTTTCTCCACTGACCAGGCATTTCTTTTCTGACCGCCAAGGTAGGGAGGCATTTCTCCACCGACAGCCAGGGTAAGAGGCATTTCTCCACCGACAGCCAGGGTAAGAGGCATTTCTCCACCAACAGCCAGGGTAAGAGGCATTTCTCCACCAACAGCCAGGGTAAGAGGCATTTCTCCACCGACAGCCAGGGTAAGAGGCATTTCTCCACCGACAGCCAGGGTAAGAGGCATTTCTCCCCTGATTATTTTTGAGATATTAGATTTATTTTAATATCTTGTAAATGTCACTGAATTTTTTTTCTATTCGAGATCTTTATTATATGGAGCATGGATGCTCAACCTGCGGCCCTCCAGCTGTTGAAAAACTAGGCATTGCAAGGCTGACAGTTTCAAGCATGACTCCCAAAGGCAGAGGCATGATGGGACTTGTAGTTCCGCAACAGCTGGAGGGCCACAGGTTGAGCACCCATGACAGAGCATTAGGTGTTTAAAAAAAAGTCACATTTTTAAAAATCTATACCTTCCGAATCCCACGATTGTACCGTGATCTGTCAATATAAATTTTTAGCACAGATTCCCTAAGACCTGAACATTATTTCAAGGTTTTCTCAGAGCTAAAAAGATTGAGAAAAGCTGAACGAGACTATTACGATAATAACTATGGCTAAAATGTTTGTGAAACTGGACGAGATGTTGTCTGACTTGAAAATACAGTGTAAGCAAGTTCTGAACAAACAATTATCTGTATGTACAGGATCTCCAGTAGAGTTATACGTCATCTTCCAAGACCCGTCAGAAAAGGAACCTCAGGACCAAAGCAGGAAGAATTTGCTTTAGGTCATCATTACATTAAAGCGGTTTAAAATGCAATCCCTTTAACCAGGAAATCAATATTTAATTTCCAGGTTTATCCTGAGATACAAGGCATGTATGACAAAAGACAAACAATCCATTACCGTCAACCTATTACTGATTAGTAGCAGCTTTTTAGTATTTAATACAGTGTTTTTGAAGGTTTACTGAAAATTATGGTTTATTGATAAGCGGAAGTTTACAAGTCACTTGAAATATAAGGCCACTGGCTGTTAATTTCTATGGATGTGTTTTACGATTATCTATTTTTGAGCATTCCACAATAAAATAATCCTGTAGTGAGGGAATACGTAACTTACCCATTGGTGACTTCTCAATCAGAAAATGTTAATTGCTTGTCTACCATATTGATTAAGTAGTCTTAAATCTTGAGTCATGAAGAATGCAAATCTGCCTCCAGTGGATGCATGCTTGGTCTAAATCAGTGATTTGAGAAATATTGAATTGAAAGCAGACACAATCCTGAAACTAGTAGCAATGGGAGAATATACACTGATCAGCCATAACATTATGGCCACTGACAGGTAAAGTGAACAATATTATTTCCTTACAACGGCACCTGAAAGTGGGTGTGATATTAAATCAGCAAGTAAACAGGTTGTCCCTGAAGATGATGTGCTGAAATCAGAAAAAATGGGCATCCCAGTTTGTTGTGTATCGGGCTATTCAGCCACAGCCCAGGGTGGACATTCTGACTCATTACCATGGGCAGGTGAGCATCAGAACTGGACCACAGAGCAATGGAAGAAGGCGGCCTGGTCTGATGAATCACATTTTCTTTTACATCATGTGGATGGCTGGGTGCGTGTGCGTAACCTACCTGGGGAAAAGCTGGCACCTGGATGCAGTAAGAGAAAACGGCAAGCCAGTGCGATGCTTTAGGCAAAGTTCTGCTGGGAAACCTTGGGTCCTGCCATTCATGTGTATACTACTTTGATAGCTCATGACTGTTTTGGCAGCAAAAGGGGGACCTACTCAATATTACGTGTGTAGTCATAATGTTATGGCTGACTGCTGTATATTTCTCTATACACTACACTGACTATCTAATAAGAACACAAAGTAGCACACACCTTCATTAAAGCATTATTGTAAATGTAAACCAGAAATTACATTTTTTTTGCTAAAGCACTGTGTATTAAAAAAATATTTTTTTTAATTGGTTTCTTGTATTTGAACACATACGTATTGATGTCTCATGTGTCAACCTAAACATACTGTATTTTTTCGCTGTTCCAGGCTAAAGGTCCTCCCCAGTTCCTTTTCCCAGTCCTGCACACATTTCAGGGGGCGAGTTTCCGGCTGTGTGATTAAGAGTTCATAGCATACGGAGAGTGTATGCGATATTGCTCCCTTCTCGTTACAAAGTTTCTCAAAATGTAGTAAGGGGTCTGTCAAACTGTCCCGGGCTCGGGAGGGTGCTAAGAAAATGAGTAATCTGTAGAGCATTCCAAAATTTTAGTCTAAAAGTATTTCCTTGTTCCATCAGCTCCTTTATTGTGAACCATGTTATATTATGAATATATTTAAATGCTCGGGTGTATCCCATTCTCATTAAATGTTGAAATGCACTCTATTAACATCCTGGCTGGAAGAGAGGATTACCTAATATTGGATATAAAGGGAAAGTCATAGGTGTTACTCCAATAGTGGGAAACAAGGTCGAGCAAAGCTTGACCGTGTTGCCCACCACCGGGCTGGCAGTCATCTCTCTAGGTAGTGCAGCGTAGCACCATGGTGCTCCACTTTAGGGTACCGAAGACTGCGCATTTTCAATTTGTACCCATAGTTTAGTGTCTTCGTGTCTGTTCCAGTCAACAACTCTATTCAGATGTGCTGCTTGGTAATACTTCCGTATATCCGGTACAGCCAGTCCTCCCTGTCTCTTAATATACATTAATTGATTCCGTTGCATCCTTGGCTGTTTATGTGCCCATATATATTCAAATATCTTCGGAGTTTGTTTGAAGAAACTCAAAAGGAATATCTATTGGTAATGCCTGTAGTAAATATAGGAATTTAGGAAGTATATTCATCTTAAATGATATTACAGCGTCCTATCCAGGTGTGGAAGCCAGAGCTCCATTTATCTAAAAGGATCTTGACCTTTTGCAGTAGAGGGGGAAAGTTTAACTCATAAATCTTGGCTATATTCCTTGGGATTAAAATTCCTAAATAAGTTAAGGCTCTGTCTGTCCATTTAAACTTAAAATTTTGTTTCAACTGTGTTAGCGATGTAGATATTAAATTAACCCCCATTGCTTCAGATTTTTTAAAATTAAGTCGACGATTCGAAAGTGCCCCATATTTCTCAAATTCCCTCATCAGGTTCGGGATCGTAATCAGGGGGTTGGTAAGGGTAAACAGCATGTCATCCGCGCAAGCCGAAATTTTACATTGAATATTCCCTATTTGAATCCCTGAAATGTCCTGGTTCAATCGCACTGTGCAGAGAAACTGTTCCAGTGACAGGGCGAAGAGGAGTCTTGTCCCGTTTGTAATAGGGAGGGGTTCTGATAATATTCCATTCGCACGGACCCGAGCCGTTGGGCAGGAATATATAGCAGCAATCCACCGTAGTATCTTGCTTCCAAACCCTCCATGTTGGAGGACTGACCGCATCCACTTCCAATTAACCCTGTCAAAGGCCTTCTCTGCATTTGTATTCGGAAATACACATGCGTCTGAGTTTTTTTAGCTATCTGTAGGAGATTAATGGCTTTCATTGTATTGTCACTAGCTTCTCTTGTGGGGATGAATCCCACTTGGTCTAGATGTATCTGATTTGGAACATACTGTCGAATCCTATTCGCCAGGACCTTAGAAAACAGTTTAAGATCAGAATTTAACAGAGAAATTGGACGATAGCTTCCACATGCAGCTGGATCTTTCCCCTCTTTTGGTATCACTGTAATATACGCTAATAGGGTATCTTTCGTTAAAGTAGCTGAAGACCCTAGGTCATTAAAAAGCTTAACCATAATATTCAAATAAATAGGGAAATAGTGTTTTATAGTATTGTGCCGTAAGGCCATCCGGTCCCGGGGCTTTCCCCAGTTTCATATAACCTACGGCTTCCGCTAATTCTTCTCTGGTTATGGGAGCCTCCAATTTCTGTCTATTTCCGAAAGTCTTGGCATTGATGACGCCGAGAGGTAGCAGTCCATTTGCTCTTACGTAGGATGTTTAATCTCTAGATTATAGAGGGTATGGTAAAATTCTTGAAATTCTCTTACTATCTCCTGTGGTTTCGTTGCCTTAGATTTATTCAGGGAGATAATGTGTGGTATATAGTTACTTAACTTCTGTTCTTGTAGAGTTCTGGCCAATAGTTTCCCACATTTATCCCCTGATTCGTATGAGAACTTCCTGCATATCTGTAGGGCTGCTTTAGCTTTATAATAGAGAAGATCTGAGACTTGTATTCGTTTATCAATGAGATTTCTCTCCAATGATGAGGAACGTGTCTGTTTATGTCTTAACTCTAGCCTAGCTAATTCCTCTAGTAAGTTTAGCTGTTCTGTACGTTCCTTCTTAATCCTTGTTCCATATTTTATCAGCACTCCACGAATAACCGCCTTGTGTGCCTCCCAGATAATTCCTGGGTCACAGTCTGGGGTATCGTTAATTTGAAAGTAAAATTGTATTTCTTTAATCACAACTTCCAGGATCTCTTTGTCCTGTAAAAGACTTTTGTTTAATCTCCATTGATTAAATCTAGTCCGAGTGGAATCCTGTAATTCATAGGTCAGAAAAATAGGTGCGTGGTCTGACCACGTGATCAAACCAATTTTAGTCGTTTTAACTAAGTGACATTGAGCATGAGGAACAAGGAAAAAATCTATCCGAGAGTATGTTTCTATGGGGAGGAGAATAAAACGTAAAATCTTTCTCTTTAGGGTGAAACAGCCGCCATACATCAATCAGTTGATTTTTGTGTAAAATTTGGGCTACTCGATTTCGCGCACTGAGGGGAATCGATGATACTCCCAAGGAAGTATCCTCTTTCGGGACTAATGTTATATTTAAGTCTCCCCCTAAGATCAATTGACCTTCTGTAAATCCCATCAGGCATTTAATCGCTTTATCTAGAAAGGCCTCTTGTTGATCATTGGGTGCATATATAGTTTCTAATGTAACCCCTGTACTTCCTATTTTACCCTTCACAAATATATATCGTCCTGTTGGGTCTCTCATAGAATCTATACAAGTCCACGGTATTCTCCCCGCTAGGAGAATAGAGACCCATTTTGATTTAGCTATTTGATTGGTCGAATGGTATACTGTTGGAAACATCAGATTTTTTAAAATCTGGGTTTTATCCGCTCTAAAATGTGTCTCCTGTATGAAAGCGATGTCTATTTCCAGACGCCGCAAATCATGCAGGAGCATCCTCCTTTTTTCTGCCGTATTTAATCCCTTAGCATTCAATGATAGTATTTCCAAGGTCTCCATTTCTTATTTTCGGTCAAGAGAGAAAGATAGCAGGAGGAAGGGGGGAGAAAGAAAAAAAAAAAAGGGGGAAAATCTAAAACCCCCCCTTTACCTGGATACAATTAGCTATATGCTATAGAGAAAACCGTTCGGTTGAACGGTGTTTGAGCATCTACCTATATGGGTGTGTGTTCCTAGAATGGTCAGAAGGACCTGTGAGAGCCTGCTCCAGGTCCCCTCGTATTCCCCTGTTTGTTTTATATCTAAGGGACAAAAAATAACAAAGAGAAGACAAAAGACAAGGAGAAGGTGGCCGGTATCAAGTTTAGCTAAATAGAAAGATAGGAAGGGGAGGGGGGGGGGGGGTATACAGTACAAATATCTATCTCTTTGGCCATCCTTAAACCACACATAGCATAAGGTCACATCTATCCCTTTATATATACACCACCTTACAACCTTTTTCACAGAGGATAGCGGAATATTACATAATACATAACTCAATGTTTAATCGGGATTATCCAAGCCCGAGGAGATATATTAAAAAAAAAAAAAAAAAAGAAGCAGAGCATAAGCCCTCCCTTTTATTCCCCCCTCCCTCCCCTCCCCAAAAAACAAAAAGAGAACCAAAGAGAGAAAGGAGCCCCCTTATGCTTTTATTGCCTATATCACCTTATATCACGTTATATCTATTAAAAAAAAAGAGAGACTCCAAACATATATACCCTCCTCCCCCACCCCTCCTCCCCTTTAGATGGATTCCCACCCCCCAGGGCTATCCCCTCCCCACCCTATATAGGGTAGGGAGGGAAGGGGCTCAAACCCAAAACACATATGTACACAAATATACCCCGTTATATTCTGATATATAACCAAGTTATGTTAAAAAACTGTCTATTCCCCTCTACTTCGCTAGGCTGAAATCAGCCACTTCTATAAACCGAAAGAGGAGAAAAAAAAAAAAAAAGAAGAAGGAAGGAAAAAAAAAAAAAAGAAGAGCGTAACGGATGGAAAAAAGAGGCTCAATAATACGACATATAAAAAAATAAAGATGGGTAATATGTATAGACCAGGAGTTGAGGGACCCGGCAGGTGTAGTGTTAAGAACTCCAAAATGTGAACCACCATTTACTTAGTGCGGTCTCCCGTGATTACCCTAACCCAAATCTAAAAAAAAAAAAAAAAAAAGAAGAAGAAGGAAGAAGAAAAAAAGGGGAGGCTTCTCAGCCAGGTAGGGTTGTGTATCTTGTCACCTGTGTCTTGTGTCTTATAATACTGTGTAAAAGAAATTGTAAAAGAAATTGTATATAAATTAGGTTTATGTGACACCTTGAACGTGTGTCAGATCGCCGCCCCGATTCCTGAGGCGGTTTACAAAAAGGAAAAAGAAAATAAAAAAAAAGTGTCCCCAATCCAGCAAAGAAAAGGCTTATTGATTAAATATTTACAAAAGGAACACTACCGTGATACATATAAAATACCTGAAGAAAAAATTATTATTTTTATTAATCGTGAAAAAATTAAAATTTTTAAATTAATTCATCTATACCACCTAAGATTTTCTCTATGGGAGAAAAAGAAACCCTGGACTGCCGCACTCTGTATAGACAGTTATTTATTCCAAAATTTCAAGTAAAAAATCCAAATTCAATATAAATCCATAGATCCAAAACAACAAATGCAGATAGTGAGCATGCAGGGAAGGGTGGCCAACGCGTTTCACGTCACGAATTGACGCTTACTCATAGCTAAGATTTTCTCTAGGTAGTATAGAACACCAGAGAAACTTAGGAAAATGTTTCCGGAGGTCTCAGATCGCTGCTGGAGATGTCAGGAAGACAAAGGCACTATGCTACACATCTTCTGGGACTGTCCCAGGCTAAGGCGTTATTGGCTGGGGATTAAACAGATCCTCCAACGCTGTACGGAGCTAACAATACCGGAGGACCCGGCGTTTTTCAGGTACCCGAGAGGATATACAAGGAATCATGCATTTCTCATCTTTTAGATGCGGCAAAGGCATGTATTCCATTAAAATGGAAATCATCATCACAACCGACAATAGAGATGTGGATTCGTAATGTGAAGGAGGTCAGCAAACTAGAAGATCTAGTCCTCTCCATACGCCAACAGCAGGGAAGGTATTCCGAGACCTGGTCTGCTTGGAACACCTTCCTTGCCTCGGATGAGGGGAAAACCTTCTTGAGAACGTAGGAAGGGAGGAAGAGACTTAATGAGCTCTAAGTATATCCATGGTGGTCAGAGGTAGAGAGAAAAGGAGGGAGGGGGTTTCCGTTTGTTTCCCTTTCTATCTCCTCCCTCCCCCCCCTTTTTTTTCCCTCACTTCTTTCTTCCTCGTGGAATAGGAGGTTATGTTTTAGATGTCTTCTGTTGTTGGATCAGTGGAATTTTGTTTGGGAAACTTGGAATTGTATGTATGTTTGGATATTCTGTATTCCTTTGTGTTGAGAAAAAAAAAAAAAAAAAAAAAAAACACAGAATTTTTGTACTTGCTATAAAATCTGTTTCTTTGAGTTCATGTAAAAAAATATTTTGAGGCGGGCAATGGTTAAATAAAAATAAAAAACTAAACAAAAAAGCATCCATGCAGCATACTCATTAATGAGCCTTCACAGACTGAATCGCACCAGAGGCTGTGCCATGGCTGTGGACCTGGAAAGCACTTTGTGGCCAACACAAGCCACAAAGGCCTGGAAAGTACCAAAATCAAAGCCCAATGACCAAAGGATACATTGCTCGCAATCTTTGGTCCAGCGAGACGTAGGACTGGCCTCCAAGGCTATTGCCGAAGATATGCTGCATAAAGAGTCCAGCTTAGCTGGGTTTAGCTGAAGTCTTAAAAATCTGTCCATTCTCCTAGGACAGTGGATTTTTGACAGTGTCCAATTGTTTCAGAATAACTGGACCCGCTGTTTTTTTTTTTCAACTTATATAAAGGTATTGTCATATTCAATGCACAGAGGGTGGGTCCTTTTTCTCTGGCTGGGTGATGTGGGCACTTGCCATTTGTGGCTAGCGGCAGGGTCCTCTTGGGCTCCTGAAGACCATACAGTGTGAGGTCATGAAGAGGCGAACGGCAGCCACAGGCAAGGACAGCAAGACTGGATCGCCCATTGTCACTCACTGAAGCGGCAAGGGATAAGGGAATGGCAGATTTAGGTGAGCTTCAAAAAAGGTATTAGTGAGGGTAGGAGGGGGAGAGCATTGCCAGGAGATGGGCTTTAAGTTTGCCTGACATAACACAAGCTGGAAAAACCTAAAAAATGGTCTAAAAGCCCATTTCTACCACTCAAATTACATTCGATATCACAGAGGCAAGCTAGGATATACAACATTTTTTTAAATAAACACTACCTTGTTCAAATATGCCCATAAAGGCATCTGAAATATCCATACAGCCCAGTCATTTAAACTTTGGATGAATTGCAGGAAAGCTTTACATTTGTCTACGCAAAGTTACCAGATGCTGTATTCCGTTAATCTACAGTTTCCAGGCAACAAGAAAAAAATTGAAATTTTTCCCCATTATGCCTCTAGGGTTCTATGTACAGTACACAACCATATGTTTGTACACAGAGAATATCTCTAAAAGATTTACATGTGCAACCAGATTGTACAGAATAGGAAAGAAACTGATCATGTCAAACATTTAAAGTGATTGTAAATTAGCACCTTTTAAAACAACCCATTCCGTTAAAAATAGAAATGAAAAGGCAAAACATTTTTGTATAGATATATAAATATCTTTTTACCCTTTTTTTTTTAAATGATCACACTCCCTCTGTTCTCAGCTGCAACGGAGCTGGGGGGAGGAGAAGCAGCAGCACACCGAGTTTGCCAGTGAATGGCTGCGCAGTGGGGGGGGGGGGGCATGTCAGGACAAGTCTGATCATTGGAAGATAGTACACCGAGTTCCCAGCACAGCCAGAGAACTGACCACGCTGTGCTCTCCTGCTTTGTGTGATCAGTATTTAATAAGAAAGCAGAGGGACTGGCAGGAACACCAGGAATTTTACATAAAAGGAAGCAATACAAAGAACAGGATACTTTCTTATACAAATACATGGTACAGCAGGCACTTATTAGGAATATAAACTGTTGGGGTAACTAACGCTTTAACAATAACAGCATATTTAACCCTTTCCATAAATGGCTTTTTATACCACTTCCATACCGGGCCTATTCTGGCACTTCTCTCCTACATGTACAAATCATCATTCTTTTGCTAGAAAATTACTCAGAACCCCCAAACATTATATATGTTTTTTTAGCAGACACCCTAGGGAATAAAATGATGGTCGTTGCAACTTTTTATCTTGCACGGTATTTGCGCAATAATTTTTCAAACGCTTTTTTTGGGGGAAAAAAATGGTTTCATGAATTAAAAAATAACAAAAACAGTAAAGTTAGCCCAATTTTTTTATAAAATATGAAAGCTTATGCTACGCCGAGTAAAAAGATGCCTAACATGTCACGCTTTAAAATTGCACACACTCATGGAATGGCGCCAAACTTCGGTACTTAAAAATCTCCATAGGCGACGCTTTGAAAATTTTTACAGGTTACCAGGTTAGAGTTACAGAGGAGGTCTAGTGCTAGAATTGTTGCACGCGCTCTAACGCACGCGGCGATACCTCACATATGTGGTTTGAACAGCGTTTACATATGCGGGCGGGACTTGCGTGTGTGTTCGCTTCTAAGCGCGAGCTATTGGGGATGGGCGTTTTAAAAAATAAAATTTTACATTTTTTTTACACTTTTTTCTTGATCACTTTTATTCCTATTACAAGGAATGTAAACATCCCTTGTAATAGGAACGTGTGTGACAGGTCCTCTTTATGGAGAGATGCGGGGTCAATAAGACCCCACATCTCTCCTCCAGGCTGGAAAGCATGAGATTGTGAAAAAAAATTTCACTGATCTCATACTTACAGCCGCAATGGCGGCTTTGTTTACATTTGAGGACCTGGGCGTGACGTCACATCGCACCTGGGCCTCCGACGATCATAGAGATGACTGGTGACCATCTGGTCACCAGTCATCTCTATGCTCGTCACGTGACCCACCACCGGCGCCGACGATTCTCTCCGGGTCCCCGATGGCACAGGAGAGCCCGGAGAAGAACCGGATGGAGGCGGGAGGATGTCCCCTCCTGCCGCCTATAAGAACGATCAAGCGGCGGAACTGCCGCTATGATCATTCTTATGGTGCGCAGGATCGGCGGTTGAAAAAAAGGATCTCTGAATGATGCGTCTAGCTGCAGGCATCATTCAGATATCCCCCCTCAAACCCAGGAAATCATATGACGCCCACCCGGAGGGAGAGAGGGTTCCTGCCGGCGTAATTTTCCAATGGCCTTTGTAGAACCACCTTTCACTGCAATTACAGCTCCAATCTTTTTGGGGATGTCTCTACCAGTTTTACACATCTGGAGAGTGACATTTTTGCCCATTCTTCTTTGCAAAATAGCGCAAAATAGCTCACGCTCTGTCAGATTGGATAATGGAGAGTGTCTGAATAGCAATTTTAAAGTCTTTCCACAGATTCTCAATTGTATTTAGGTCTGGACTTCGACTGGGCCATTCTAACACATGAATATGCTTTGATCTAAACTAGGGCTGTGGAAATGAACTATTAATTCTTCGATTAAATCGATAAATTTTTTTTGGTTGATCAAAATTCTTTTGATCGATACTTCTCCGCCAACTTCCGGGTCTTCAGGGAGTTCTGTCGGAGATCCAGTGACGTCACGGACACCGGCGGGGCTTATCATGTCTATCTGAAGGGCGCCTTTGCTGCGCCTTCATATCTGCATGCTGGCGGGACCTTACTATCTGCCACATGCAAGGGCTGTTACACTTCCCTCTATCAACCTGGGATTCTACAGCCATCCACTGGGAGTTATGATGGTTCCCTTCACAGGAAATCTACATGCCGACGGACTGATGTTAACCCCTCCTCACCTGGATTCAGCAGTGGTATCGTTGTACACATTTTTATACCAGTATCATACTTAGCTACATGTTTTTATGACTGCTTTTGCTACCGTTTGGTATTACTCGCACCATTTTTACAGTTTATGTAGCTACATTGATTTTATCTCCAGTGGAATATTTTTTATTTTTTTGTTACCTACTTAAAGACTATAAAAGTAGTAATGCTATTCCCATCGAGTGCGGCCTTTGCGTGTTTTTTGTATCCTGCTATCCATTTTTCCAGTGGTTGGTAGCTGCACTGGGAATCGGCCTGCAAGGAGATCAGCTAAAAGTAGTTGGATCTGTATGTGCATTATAATTAATCGAAATTAGTCGATTAATCAATAAAAAAAATTGATTAATCGAACACAAAAATTTTAATCAGTAACAGCCCTAATTTAAACCATTCCATTGTAGCTCTGGATGTATGTTTAGGGTCGTTGTCCTGCTGGAAGATGAACCTCTTCCCAGTCTCAAGTCTTTTGCAGACTGTAACAGGTTTTCTTCTAAGATTGCCCTGTATTTGGCTCCATCCATCTTCCCATCAACTCTGACCAGCTTCCCTGCCCCTGCTGAAGAAAAGCATCCCCACAACACGATGCTGCCACCACCATGTTTCATGGTCCATGGGCCTCTTGGCTGCTTCTCTGAATACAAATGCACGCCACCATTTTCAGATATTTGTAAAAAAAAATAATTAAAAAAAAAACTTTATCATTTTCCCTTCATTTCAAAATTATGTGCCACATTGTGTTGGTCTATCACAAAAAAATCCCAATAAAATACATTTACGTTTTTGGTTGTAACATGACAAAATGTGGAACATTTCAAAGGGTTTGAATACTTTTTCAAGGCACTGTACCACTTAATTTCCAGGCCACTACTGTGATACTGTAGTTTGACTCATTTACTTTAGTCATGTAAACCTGTACCCAAAATGTCTTTTCTTTTTAGACAGAGCCTTCTTTTGGTGATATTAATTTATCTAAAAAAAAAAAAAAAAAGAAAAAAGCAATTTTCTGACTGCCTATCACATTTTTTAAGACCCTAAAATACCAGAACAGAACAAACATACCCAAAATTGTTTAGTTTAGGGTATAGTATATACAGCGCAGCAGTCAGACTGTATGAGTCAGGACTATGTATTGCACAGTACACCTTGTAGATTTCATTGGTCAGGCTTGCGTGCCCCCTTTTGGCAATGGATCATGGTGAGTGCCACGTTAAATGGATGGTTGTCAATGTAGTGTGCCTCCTTAAATGTTGAAGATCAGTGGTGAGTGCCCGATAACTGTTGGTGGTCAGATGTGTTTTTCCCCCATATCATTGATGGTTAGGGTTTCCCCTTTATGGTCAATATGCTCCTTTGCTATTGTGTGCCTCACTTTTGTTGTTGGTCAGTGGAAAAAATATTACTCACAGAGGAGAAGCAATTAGCGGCAGATGCAGAAGCGGGAGTGGTTTAAATTTTTGTGTTTACACTTGTGATTGCTGTGCATTCTTGTGTTGATACTTGTGATTGCGCTAATTCGTTTACAACAATCACAAGGCACATGGCCACTCTGATTGGCTATGATCTGCGCCAATCTACAGCTCAATCACAGGGTACAATGGCCACCGCTGAGTGTTTTCTGTAGTGCAGTTTACAAATGACACTCCAGAATTTATTTTATTTTATTTTTTACAATGGCACAGGCCAGTGAAAAACATTGATGTGTTTATATTCAGTTGGTCTTCAATCTGCACTGTGAAGTGCATCAACATGATTACCAGCAACATGTTTTATACCAGGACATCTCCACATACTGGTTTGATTTAATATTTTGAAAGCCAGAAGCCATAAATGACATCACTCCTGTAATCACTGGAGATAGAGATAAACAAATATTTAAAATAAAAAGGTAGCCAATGCATGCATTTGGATAAATTCTGCCCATCGTATGTGATACCAGTCAGCTAGTTGAGTAGGGCAGAATGCAGGGGAATCCTAAGGACACATGTACACTGGGCATTTTGCAACTTCTACTTTCCTCTTGGTTGCAATGTTTTGGCCGAAAAAACACTTGTTATCACGCACGTAATGTGTTCAGGCGCATTTAGGCACGTTAAGTGCTTGGGTGTTAATTTCATTGGCCAAAACAACAACTTATGCAGGCCATTTAAATGAAAGGACGCTCAAGCTCTAAAAACGCACCTAGCATTAATGCATGTTTACACACAGCAAGCATTTCTTCTACCAAAACACTGCTGCTCCTGGACGCATTGGCTGCGTTTTTTTTTTCCTGTCCTTAAAATGCCCCTATGTTTAAAAGCCCATGTGTGCAGTGGAGTTTACAGGCAGAAAAAAAAAAGCCAGACGCCCCTTTGAACCGCAGAAAAAAACCTCCAGTGTGCATGAGGCCTACATACTTCGTCATTAGTCCTGGTCTGCACTCTGAACAGTGCGGACTGCAGACAATATAAACAACTCAATGTATACACTTGCCTGGGCCTGCAAGAAGGTACAAGGAAAGGAAAAAACCCAAAAAAAGGGATTATATATGTATACAGCATTTGCTTTTTGTCCATCAACTAGAGCTGCGCGATTAATCGTTAAGAATCAAGATTTTTTCCCCCCTTCGCGATCCTTTCACACGGGCGGCTGTTCTGCCGCAGTAAAAGCATGTTTCTTTCTTTTGAAATTCAAGACCCCAGGCACAGTGATCAGCTGCATTTGTACACTGCGATTAGCTGCGTTTACATGCGGCTGCGTTTAGCTGCGGTTGGCCATTATTGTCATCCCCATAGCAACCATTTTTATTTTGATGTGCTTCCTGTTTTTTTCTTTTGTTCACGCTGCTAACCGCAGCTGACAGTGCACTGCGATTACCTGCAGTTATGTGCAGATAGCTGCGCTACATCGCACCTGGACGCATTCAATTCTATTTTTTCTATTCGCACCGAACAGCATGTAACGAAATCGCAGCTAAACGCTGTGTGTTAATGGGGCCATAGGAAAGCATTGTGTGCTTTTAGCTGCGGTAGAGAAAAAAAACTAGAAAATCCGCAGCTAAAAGCACCATTCTATCCATCCTTGTGAAAGGGGCCTAAAGCATTTTCCCGATTCTATGCAGAGAATTCTCTGCTCAAGCTGACAGCTGTAAAAAACAAAACAAAAAACAAAATATACAAAAAACACAAAAAACAGTCTGCCAAATTTCACAACATTCCTCAGCTGCAGAGCCAACTATAAACATTGTAAAGTTTTATTCTCAAGGTCAAAGGAATGAACTTCGGTCTGTAAATGAGGGCAGTTTAACCACTTAAAGACTAAACCTTTTTCTGACACTTGTTAGTTTCAAGATAAATCTAAATTTTTTGCTAGAAAATTACTTAGAACCCCCAAACATTATTTGTACTCAGAGTCTCCATGCGAGATAGAGTAAGAACGTGGTAACAAACATATGAACAAGACCTGGTGTGTGCCAAAGGTCATGTGGTCAGTACGCCTAAAAGGGGCCAGAAAGAAGACAATAGGGTAAACCAGTAACAGATTTATTGATAATAATAAAACATCAATCAGCCAGATGCATGAAGGCCCGAGCCATTTCGACATGAGGATCCGGGACATATCTGGCGAAACAAGTGGAGTTCCATCTCCCCAACTTCCTGATGACATGAGCCGGGATACCCTGGCGAGAAGCTGCAGAGGCCGCACCAATCCTGAACGAATGGCCAGACAGGCCTGCTGGGTTTAACCCTAAGTTGGACCACAGCGTGCGGCAATGTTTGGAGAACTGTGCCATTGTGAGGGGAGCCAGAGGGAAAAGCAACGAGGGACTATCCCTGGGTTTGTTGCCTACCAGCGCCATGAGCTGGTCCAACACTGCTACGGGACACCATCCATCACCAGTCTTGAAGAACAAGATGTCCGTGCCAGCCCCAAACTGCCGAGTCTTACATGCAGAAAGATGTAACCTGAAATAATCTGGACGTCTGATCAACTGGCCGACCGAGAGCACCCGGGAACCAGGGGCAGAACAGGTAAACTCGTCTGGCCTGAGAAAACCGAAGAAGGCTAAATAAATAGCAGCTTTAAGGACCAAACTGAGGAGCCTCCCGAAAGGCCGCCCGTCCAGCAAACCAGACATACCCTGGAAATTATGCCCCGTAACTGGAAGTCTACAGACCGAGGCAGGAGGACAATTCCTTCGGATGCCTCTCAGAATAGCCTTGATCGCATGGGCAGCAAAGATGGAAGGTCTGTTCGGATTCTGTGACGATAAATGGTCTTGAACCCAGGCCAGATATATCTTGATGGTACCATGAGACAACCTTAGTTGAGCATGGCAGAAAGCTACAAAAGCCAAAAGATAATGGACATCAATGCCATCGAAGCATGGATATTGGGACTGGAAATCCTGAAAGGTTTTCCAGGCCGAGGCGTAAGCCTTCTAGGTGTTGATTGACAACGAGGCATTGATCAGGGCTGCTGCATCAAGCAAATGGGAGTCTAGTCCAACATCAGAAGAAAGGCCTGCGGGGATTGTGTGGCGAATGCGTCGGCATGCGGGACCTAATGGAAAAAAGAAGTCGTAAAATTGAGCCGAGACGGAGCATCCGCAGAAATATTCTCCACACAACTGATATATTCGCAATGTATGTGAAAATGATACTGAAGGGATAACCAAATAAGTCTGTGTACAAAAGGACATGATGACCAAAGACTGGGATCTACCCTTGTTGATGATCTCCACGGCCGCTTGCTTGTCCGTGTAGAAAACCACCGTCTGTCCTGACCAAGAACTACCCCACACCCGGGCTGCTGCCACTACAGGGAAGATTTCAAATAATGCAGACGAATCTGTGAACCCCGGGATGGCCAACATCTCCTCTGGCCAGGGCCCTGCCAACCAGTGGGTGCCAAAAATGGCAGCATAACCCACTGAGGCTGCCGCATCTGTCACCACCTGAGGAGAGGAACTGGACTCTGCGGGAATGAACATGGCGTCCAGTTTAACTCAAGAGTCCGGCCCCAGAGCTGATGGTAACAGAGCTAACAACCTAGATATAAAAGATCTCCCCTGAGGAATGAGCCGCATAGCGAAGTTCAAGATGCCTAATAAGGATAGCAACTCGACCCTGGTACAAAAGCCCGAGAGACGGAAAAGGAATGGATGCAATCTCTGATCCTGGAGAGCTTGTCAGCCGCCAGACTGGCTTGCATGGCCCTGGTGTCTAGAATGATCCCCAAAAAAGTGAGCGCCGATGCTGGGCCCTTCTTTGTAGCCAGCGGCACATTGAGAGCCGCAAAAACAGACTAACTTTTGTAGATCTATGGGGGCTTGCTGGGGACTCTCAATGAGGAGGAAGTCATCCAGGTAATGAATGACCTCATGACAACGCTCCACATGCACGAGAATCCACCTGAGCGCTTGGGCGAACACATCAAACAACCAAGGGCTACTCTTGGACCCGAACGTGAGTCTGGTAAAAAAATAGTACAAACCTCCCCACTTCACCCCATGCCACTGCCAGAGTGATGGCATGATCGGGAGAAGTTTGAAAGCATCAGCTATGTCCGCTTTAGACAGCCAAGCACCCTGCCCCACCTTGATGATCTGCTGGATGGCCTGATCCACTGACGCATATTTCAAAGAAAACTCCTCAGATGGGATTAAAGAATTAAGGCTAGGTACTGCGGAGCAATGAGGGGCGGACAAGTCGTAAATTAATCTCAATTTATTGGAAAACCTTCCCTTGACCAACCCCAGAGGATTGACCCTCCAAAGCTGGAACAGGGATACAGGAAAAGGACCAATGATAAACCTTTTGTCCAGTTCGGACTGGAGTAAAACATCCACCGCCCCCAACTCCACTGCAGAAGATCTAAGATTGGGACTTTCAAACGTGCCAAACCCAGTGTGGAAACCCCTTGTGAACCCCTCCACCAGAAACGAACATAAACTAGGGGAAGGGCGAGAGGACAAGCAGTCCTGCAAAAAAAAAACGTTGACCCGGCTCATTCAGCTGTTTTTACCCTGTCAGAGAGCAGGATGATTTTGGATGGACCCTAAAACAGCCTGAGCAAATGTGCAGCAGACGGCACTGACTATAGTTGCAAACACCATGAATAAAATTGTTGCATATTGGCGATTTCCCCAGATACTGGATAGGCCGACCCAGCTTGTCCACTGTAGCAGCCTGAGCCGGTGCTGGCAGCGAACCGGGAAAAGCCCTAGAAGTGCCTGGGAGAACGGGAAACTCTGAATTGGGACACCAGCCGTGTGTGATGAAGATTGGCATGTAGCACAAACCGGTGACCTCAACCCCGCAAAATGACAGCAGAAAAGCTCAGTGTCTACTCTGCTCCAGACCGCGAACACCGGTTGTTGGGCCCACAAAACAGCTGCTTTGGCAGAGAACGACCGGTGGTAGTAGTAGAATGCCGTGCCCCCAAACTTGTGACCAAACACGACAACCGCATAAAGATAATGGTCCAGTTCCTCTCTCCTCTGGGTACTTGCTGAGCACACAATGTCCCTAAACATGCTGAAAGCTAGTACAAACTCGGGGATAGAGAGTTTGCGATTCAATCTGTGGTCCCTGGACTTGATTATGACTGACACGTCGCTACAGGCATAGGACTTGTTGTCAGCCAAATCATGGGCGGCAATCAACAAGGATGCCAGATTGACATCCTTGCCATCAAGAATGTCCTTCCTGATGTTCCCTGGGATGAAATGGGCCGGGGTGACGGAAGCAACACTAGAACTAGTACCTGCAACCAATGGCCCAGGAACCATGGGGACCTCAGACCCTGCTGCAACCACAGGAACAGCCAGAACCGCTGGGGCTGAAATCGGACTGGTTTCCAGAACCTCCACCCTGGCCCGCAACTCCTGGAATGAGCCCGCCAGAGAGCCAAGGGTGGAATGGATTTGTGTCAGGGATAAAGCCACCGAACGCAGGGTGACCTGCTCCGCATCGGAACTTGAAGAGGAGGGAAACAAAAGTCTGAATAGTTCAGCTTTGCGAGCTGATGCCGGGTAAGAGATACCCATGAAACGTAACTCTGCCACTAATCTTGGGACAGTCCAGGACCTCAGAGAAGGCGTGCCGCCCCGATTCGACCCCCTCGCTGGAGAAGGGGAAATGGAAGCAAAGTCCTCGATGTCCGCTGCTTGAGACATGCCCTAAAAATAATTGAAACAAACGAAAACACAATGACAGAAACTAACTCCAGACCAACAAAACCTGAAACAACCCTCCATTCCCCCACCGCACCTAACCCTAAACAAAAAATCCTGACTGGCCCAAAACGACCCCCCTCCCTCCCAACTAAGAGGGCCGAGCCACCTGCGGCCGCAGACAAATGAAAAACACTCAGGCTCTCCTGAACTTGAAAACATGACAGGTCCAACAAATTAAAACGTAATGAACATGATGAATGACAGAACTTAAAGAACGAAGGATTGAGCGAACGGGTGAGGAGACTTGCCACTGCTCAAGTCAATTAAAAACAAAACATCTCAACCCACTAAGACCTAAACGAAATAGGTAAACCACAGTGGCGAACAAACCCTAAGTAAAATAAAATGATGAGAGAATAGCGCACCAGTACCCTGACTTACCTTGATCGTAACCTTTAACCCAAACCGAAAACCTTGCGTCTGTCGCCCGAAGTAAGCCCTGAAATAAAATGTACGAACGGGGACTGAAAAAACGAGTCAGACCCCCAGGACGAGAACCAAAGTACAACAGATGACGCCCAGAATCGTGCAGCTCTACCATCAACATATTTTAAAAGAGCTTAAAAAAGGTTCCAATTCTGTTTAGTTAGGAATTGTCAAAAACAATAAAAAGGATTCTTACTTCTTCCTCCCTAAACTTAAGCTTTCTCTTTTCCTCTACGGCAGCTCTTTTCTGCTCCTCCCTCAGCCGTTGCTCCTCCAGCTTCTTCCATCGTTCTTCAATCTGTTTCTCATACTGTAGTTTTGCTCTTTTTTCTTTTTCTTGTATCTGTTGTTCTCGGACAGCTACAAAACAAACAGGTAGAAAAATATTACGTTGCGAATATTTTTATGAAAGAATAAAATGTAAAAAAAAAAAGTTGGTTTTGGGCTACCGCCATCAAAACTTGCAGGGTGTGTTGTATGGAGCAGTTCGGGTCAGATCCTCTATGGGAAAGATGTACAGGGAAGCCACTGATGGTCAACTCAAAGCACAGGGATGCTTCCCCATGTGTCCCCTGAGCTTTTTCAGCTGACATTGCTTGACCATATGCAGGTATATGACACACTGCAATCAGTTTTGGGCAGACTGGGAAAGATTTACAATTTCTGTTACTTTTCTATATCGGTCTGTGACCCAACTGGGGAACTTTTCCCAAATTCCTGTCCTTGTGATGCCTGTACATGAAATGGAGGAGAAGTGACTTATCACCAGAACATTTGCCTTAAAAGCGGAGTTCCACACAGAAATGGAACTTCCACTGATCCTGGTAATCCAGTGTCACATTTGGCACCTTTCAGGGGGGGGGGGGGAGAGCAGATACAGGTCTAATCCAGGCATTTGCTCCCACAGAATTGGCGTTGATCTACGCCATGTCTGCCCCCACCGTCTTCTTGGAGACACACGGGTCCCAGAAGACAGTAGGGACCAGTCAGAACGTGCAGCGTGACTCACACATGCGCAGTAGGGAACCAGGCTGTGAAGCCTCAAGGCTTCACTTTCCGATTCCCTTACTCAAGATGCTGGCGCCTCAACCTGGAGCCCAAGGGATGGGTCGGCTTCGGGTGAGGACATCGCGGGCGCCCTGGACAGGCAAGTGTCCTTATTTTAAAAGTCAGCAGCTTATATGTAGCTGCTGACTTAATTTTTATTTTATTTTCCCGGTGGAACTCCACTTTAACTGGATGATTTTCCCTCAACTCTTGTTCCAGTGACAACTCTACAATTTTAGATTTCCCCTCACATTCCATTACGGTGACAATGGTCACCAGGACAAAGATTAATCTTTCCTAAGGCCCCTTTCACACTAGCGGACCGTATGTCCGCTTTTTCATCCATCCATTATGGATGAAAAAGGGACATACATTGGTCCCTATGAGATTGCGGGTGTCAGCGGATGAACATCCGCTGACACCCGATCTCATCCAGGTCCGCAATCCTCCGATTCTGCAGACGGAGGAAAATCCTATTTTTCTATACGTCTGCAGAGGGGATCGGATGAACACGGACAGACGGTCCGTGTTCATCCGATCCCCCCATAGGGGAGAGCGGAGATCTGACAGGGCGGCCCCTGCACAGTGTGCGGGGACCACCCTGTCATCCGCCGGCTCAGCGGAGCGATCCCCGCTGAGCAAGCGGAGGTTCACGGGGCGGATCTTCACGGATCCATCCCGTGTGAAAGGGGCCTAACAGTGAAACAGAAAGCAGTAAAAAACTGAAACCAGATGCAAATAAAGTGCATGTCTGCCAATAGCACTCCTTTAGTTATCCAATTTTACTTCCAAAGCTGCAGTTAAAAATAATCTCTACATATTGCGAAGGACAACACCTCAACTTTTACTTTTCAAACTTCTATATATCAATCAAGCTCAGCAATGATGGTTTCAGCATGGATCAACTCACCAAGACATTTTTCTCTTTCTTCTCGTCTTTCTTTTGCCAACCTTTGTCTTTCATCTGTCTTGAAAAGGCTATCCATACCTTAAAAAACAAAAAATAAAACACAATAAGTAACACTACCAAAGAAGGCAACTAACACACTTCAATGGGTTGAACGGTTCACCTACTTAGGAATTGTTATCTCAAGAGAGAGTGGGGATTTCAATCTCGACCTTGTCTTGGTAGTCATTAAAGCCAAAACTAAAGGCGTGGCGTAATCTCCCCCTTTCTCTCATTGGGTGTATTAATCTGCTCAAGATGAAAGTCCTCCCTAAAAACGTACATACATTTTTCGGAACGCCCCTCACTGGCTGACTAAAGTTTTCTTTAATTCCCTCAGGCAACTCTTCCTCTCCTTTATTTGGGGGCCCAGGCCACCTAGATTCAAATATTCCACCTTGACCAGGCCTGTGGACAGTGGAGGCTTGGCTCTCCCTGATTGCTACAAGTATTACTTGGCCACCCAGCTTGTGACCGCTCATTGGTGGCTTCGGCCGGACCTGACCAACTCTGCAACGGTGTTGCAGGCAGCCATAGTGTGGTCTTTGGAGGCACTGGAGGGGCTGCTATTCAGGGGGCCTCAAACGCCTCACAATCTCACCCCTTCGATGCGTACCACTCTGCGGGCATGGAAGGCGTGTGAGGCACTGAGGGCACCCCAGCCGAACTCTTGGTCTCCTCACACCCCCCTGTGGCTGAATCCTAACCTATCGCACTTCAACACTATCCCGGATCCACAGGCCTGGGCCAAATACAAAATACTGACCCTCAAACATATCATCACCAACAGAGATCTCACCCCCTTTCACACTTTATGCGCCAAATTTAATGTGCCTGAGCGGGCCCATTTTAGATATCTCCAAATTGCACATGCCTACAGGTGCCACTTTTTAGGCAGGCCAGTTGAATTGGTATACTCTGAGCTAGAATCCACCCTCCGGGTGAAAGACCTGGAGAAGCCCATGTCTCAGCTCTATGGATCCCTACTGGTTGCTGCTGTCCCCGAGCTGTCTTCCCTCCGCAGGAAATGGGTGGAGGACATACCGGCGCTGGATGAGGATGACTGGAGGGAGGTTTGGGACTTTTCCTTCTCCCCCCTGGTCTCAGCGAGGGGCAAATTGGTCCAATATAAAATTGTACATAGAGCTCACTACACACCTCACAGGCTGTACCAGATGTCGCCGGAGCATTCTCCGGAGTGCTGGCGCTGCGACTACCAACCAGGGGGTTTCTTCCACATTTTCTGGGCTTGCCCAGCAATCGTACATTATTGGAATGAAGTGCTACAGGTGATCACTAAGGCCACTAGGACTTGCGTCCCGTATGATCCTATATACTGTCTGCTAGGGCTAGTTGACCAATTGCCTATGATCAGAGCCAGGAAAACACTCAAATCCCTGCTACTATACTATGCGCGCAAAGCCATTACGATGAACTGGAAACAACAGTCTCCCCCCTCTGTCAAATTCTGGAAAAGCCTAGTTAATGCCAGTTTGCCCCTATATAAAGCCACTTACACGACCAGAGGTTGCCCGCAAAAATTTGAGAAGGTGTGGAGTTGTTGGCTAGATGACAGAAGCACGGCAAAAGATATAGTGACTACTGCCTAGACTCACAATGTATCCTTAGCTTAACACTTTATTAACCCAATTTTCTTTCAGGCTGCCTTCCTCTATTGATATCAATTTGAGCATGGATCATCTTGAATTGACCCTCTCCCCACGTTTGGGGTTATAGTATAAATTAAGTTAAACTGTATGTGTTATTTGTTGTCCTGTGGCGGTATGATGCCGAAACAGAGTAACTGCCCCTACGTGGGCAAATGTTAAGCCCTTGTGTGGGCAAAATGTGTGTGTCCATAAAAAGTTCAATAAAAAGATTTTGATAAAAATAAAAAAAAAAGGCAACAAAAAAAGGAAACACAGCACCACGTTCAGTAATCTGGATCTTTTGCAGGACTACAGTGGAAAATTAAACACAAATATACCCTGCTGGACAGTTGGTATCCATGTCAAAACCTCTAAACCCCCCCCAAAAAAAATAAAAAAATCACAACACAAAGAACTGTGAAGCGGTGCCCAAAAGGCAAGTGTATGGCAAAGGCTCATTGCAGCTATCTTTTCCCATCACTGACTGGCCATGTCTTGTTTTGAACAGTTTTTTTGTGTGGAAGCGGTTATCTTAGTGGAGGCAAATTATTGGTTTCCCTTATGTCAGAAAGCAGCAGAAAAAAGCAGGGCACAGATCCACAAAATGAATGAATCAGATTTTTTCATTGCAGGTCACAGCTTCCACTCCAAAAACCCTTAGGAGGAGAACAGTGAGCACCACAATAGTAACATTACCAAATCTTATGAGACTAGAGGCAGCAGTGCCTTAGGTGATCTCACACCACAGATACAGCTAAAGGCAAGTCAAGCAGGAAGAGTCATGTTATTTTTAGGAGGATTTCAAGGTAAATTTTCCTGGCTATTGCTTAAGCGCAATTAACACTTCTTAAAGCGGAGCTCAACCCAAAAAGGGGAAGCTCTGCTTGTCCCCCCCCCCCCCCACTGCCATATTCAGCACCTTTTCGGGGGAAGCAGGTACTGACAAGGGGCAGGATTACTTTCTAATTGCTGATAGATTTCAGCTGGTGTCTTGGCTTTCCATGTTTTTTTCACCTCCCTTTCTTCACGTGTTCAATACTTTTTCCCTGTCTCATTCAATTTTATTACACATAACTTAATTTCTGAACGTATTTGTTTTGGTTTCTTTGTATGTGTGGATTGCATGGGTTGTTACCAACATGTTATGAAAATTCCATGTTAATAGCACCTTTAGAAATATATTTACCTAGAAAAATGGTGACATGTTCAATACTTAATTTTACCCACTGTATGTCCTTTTTATTGTATAATGTAGTACATGGTCATATACGGCTGGGGATTGTATATATTGAAAGTTGGTTATCATTGCAATCATATGTTGTTCTGCTTTTTATCCACAAGATGTCGCTGATTTTACATCTGAGTGGATGGTACCATGGAGTACTTTTTGATGTTTCATCCAGACAGTGAGGGAAAAGTATTTGATCCCCTGCTAATTTTGTATGTTTGCCCACTGACAAAAATGATCAGTCTATAATTTTAATGGTAGGTTTATCTTAACAGTGAGACAGAATAACATTCAGAAAAACGCATTTCAAAAAAGCTATAAAATGGATTTGCATTTTACTGAGTGACATAAGTATTTGATCCCCTATCAAAATCGTCAAGATTTTTGGCTCCCAGGTGTCTTCTATACAGGTAATGAGCTGAGATTAGAAGCACCCCCCTAACCAGTTGCCGCCCGCCCGTCAAATTACGGAGGGACGGTGCGGCTCTCGATCTGGGTGGATGTCATATGAAGGCTACCTGAACGGCCACTCCCGCGCGCCCCCGGCGATCCCAGCCATGCCCCATTGCTAGGACATAGCGCGACCCCGATCTCTGTAAAGAGCCGCACATATAAAATTACAGGAAGTGCCAGTAATCGGTTCTCATCGCCTCACACTGACAGTGCGTGGCAAGGAGAGTGGCATCTTCTCATAGGGGACAACAAGACAGGTAATCAGGGCACCGATCAGTGCCCTGATTACACTAAAGCGCCACCAGTGCCCATTAGTAATGCCAGTCAGTCCTGCCCATCAGTGCCCACCCATTACAGTGCAGCATATTAGTGCCTCATCAGTGACCATAAATGCTGTTTCATCAGTTCAGCCTATCAGTGCCCATCAGTGCAGCCTCTCGGTGAAGCAGAAAAATGTACTGACAAAGAAAAAAAATAATTACTAGTAAAAATTATTAGTAAAAAAACAAAAAACAAACCAACAGTGATTAAATACCACCAAAAGAAAGCTCCATTTGTATGAAGAAAAATGTTCACATGGTTACAGTGTTGCATGACCGCACAATTGTCAAATGTGACAGCGCTGAAAGCTGAAAAATGGCCTGAGGTGGTTAAGTGTTCGTAATCTCAGCTTGTTACCTATATAAAAAGAAAACTGTCCACAGAAGCAATCAGATTTCAATCTCACTACCATGGCCAAGACCAAACAGCTGTCCAAGGATGTCAGGGACAGGATTGTAGACCTACACAAGGTTGTAATTGGCTACAAGACCATCGCCAAGCAGCTTGGTGAGAGGGTGAAAACAGTTGGTGTGATTATTCGCAAATGGAAGAAACACAAAATAACTGTCAATCTCCCTTGTTCTGGAGCTCCATGCAAGATCTCACCTCGTGGCATTTTAATGATCATGAGAACGGTGAGGAATCAGCCCAGAACTACACGGGAGAATCTTGTCAATGATCTTAAGGCAGCTGGGACCATAGTCACCAAGAAAACAATTGGTAACACTATGCCGTGAAGGATTGAAATCCTGCTAGTTAACAGCTGAATGATTCAGAGGAGAACTGGGTGAAAGTGTTGTGGTCAGATGAGACCAAAATCAAGCTCTTTGACATAAACTCAACTCGCCATGTTTGGAATGCTGCCTATGACCCCAAATATACCATCCCCACGTCAAACATGGAGGTTGACACATTATGCTTTGGGCATGTTTTTCTGTTAAGGAGACCGGACAACTTCACTGCATCAAAAAGGGACGATGGACAGGGCCATGTACCGTCAAATCTTGGGTGAGAACCTTCTTCCCTCAGCCAGGGCATTGAAAATGGGTGGTGGATGGGTATTTCAGCATGACAATGACCCAAAACACACGGCCAAGGCAACAAAAGGAGTGGCTCAAGAAGATTCACATTAAGGTCCTGGAGTGGCTCAGCCAGTCTCCAGACCTTAATCCCACATAAAATATGTGGGGGGAGCTGAAGACTCGAGTTACCAAAACGTCAGCCTCGCAACCTTAATGACTTGGAGAGGATCTGCAAAGGAGGAGTGGGACAAAATCCCTCCTGAGAGGTGTGCAAACCTGGTGGACAACCACAAGAAACATCTGACATCTGTGATTGCCAACAAGGGTTTTGCCACCATGTACCAAGTCATGTTTTGTAAAGGGGTCAAATACTGATCTCACTCATTAATATGCAAATAAATGTATAACTTTTTTGAAATGTGTTTTTCTGGATTATTTTTGTTATTCTGTCTCTCACTGTTCAAATAAACCTACCATTAAAATTAGAGTGATCATTTGTCAGTGGGCAAACGTACAAAATCAGCAGAGGATCAAATACTTTTTCCCCTCACTGTAGGTTGTCATCGACCCACTTGTGGGTGGTTTTTGTTTTTCATATGATAAATTTCATGTATGTTATTGGACATATTTTGAATTTCTAAATTTGTCTATTATGGCGTCTTATTTCCGGTGTTTGGAGCAAATCTGAGAGTTTGGGTCGCTTCCGGGTGCGCGTATCCAGTTTACCAACTTCCGGTTACTATATACTTAAGGGCGTGCTTGTGTCAGCAGGCCACGCCTCAGATGATGTCCGATGAAGCACATTAGGCGGGACCCGACGTATGATTGTTTTGTTTGGATGCTCATTTCTACTTCGTTGTATGCAAGTACATTTTATTAAAACCATTTGTACCATTCCTGACGTACTTCACAATGTGAGTATTTTGCTTAATATCCCAGTGAGCCTTACGTAATTGGGAGGTTTAGGTACGATTGTGCCTACATGTACAGTCCTGTGAGTTATTGGAGCCGTTCCATCGCATGTTCAGTGATGATCTGTGGATATGCTCATATTACACGCTCACATGACCACGCTATAATCTGAGGGTCCAACCTTTCTGGTAAAGAGACTTGCTAGAAACATGATGGTGGTATATGCATTTCATACTGCACTGAAGCTGGTGTGGGCTTTCATCTGTTTTTCTCCATCTTAATTACTTGGACTTTACCTGTTATTCTATTTTGATCTGAATGTTGTTGTATACATTTGATTAAGCACTGCATATCTGGACTTAAATTTTTTGCATTTGTGATCAACAAATCATTGCCGACTGCTAGAGCTGCACGATTCTGGCCAAAATGAGAATCACAATTTTTTTGCTTAGAGTAAAGATCACGATTTTCGCGGCGTAAAATCTTGTACATTATGCAAAAAAAATTTGACCCAACTTTACTGGTTAGGGTTTTTTTTTTTTATTATTCATTAAAGTAATTTTTTCCCAAAAAATTGCATTTGAAAGACCGCTGCGCTAATACATTGTGACATAAAATATTGTAACAACCATTTTATTCTCTAGGGTCTCTACTAAAAAAATATATATATAAATATATATATATATATATATAGGGTTTGGGGTTCTAAGTAATTTTCTAGCAAAAATAAATAAATAAGAAAAATTTTAACGTGAAAACAAAATGTCAGAAAAAGGTTTAGTGTTTAAGTGGTTAAAGAGGTTGTAAAGGTAAATGTTTTTTCACCTTAATGCATCCTATGCATTAAGGTGAAAAAACATCTGACAGTACCGCCCCCCCGCCCCCGAGCCCCCGTTTTACTTACCAGGCCCCTCGAAAGTCCCACGCTCGTCCCCGTCATCCTCCTCGGTTCTCAGTCTGGCCGTCGATTGGCTACACTGTATGGATTGAAAGCAGTGCAGCCATTGGCTGGCGCTGTCAATCACATCCAATGACGCGGCACGCTGGGGCCGAGTGATACAGGTCGGCGGCTATGGCCCGCGCTGTATCACGGGAGCGCGCCCGCAATAACTCCACACCATGCAAGCTCTCTCGCATGAAGGTGTGGAGTCCTTGCGGGGAGGAGCAGAGACAGCTGAAGACCAGGATCGGGGCCACTGTGTGCAAAATGAGCTGCACAGTGGAGGCAAATATAACATGTTTGTTATTTAAAAAAAATCCTTTACTGATCCTTTAAACTTTCCTAATTTACATACAGAAGTCTATTCATTTGATGTAAAAGACAAATTGCTACAATGTTTAGACTTAAAGTTCCACTGATAAAGAATGTTGATAAACTTGTCAGACTGCCCGGACTTTTGACGGCTGAGAGCAGAGAGAATTCTCTGCATACAAAAGATCGGGAAATACTTTGTCAAGATCGCAACTGGGAAAAAAAAACGTGATAACGATTCTTGCCGATTAATCGTGCAGCTCTACCGGCTGCTATTGTTCAAATGAATTGTTTTTTTGTAGTAAATATACACAGTTGAGGCTGTCATTCAGCTGCTGTGTGCTGAGGGTGGGCAGTCACCCGACACTGTGGAGTTGGCTTGGACTATTAGTGACTCAGCAGAGAGAAAGGTCAGTTGGTGCTTTGAATTGAGACACGTACTGGATTGAGGCACAGACACACTATAGAAGGATATGCTTTGTTCATTTTATGTTAGAGGTTTTACAACCAAGTGTCAAGTTGTAAAAAGATTACAGAAAATTTCTTATGATTAAAATATTTTTTACCACTTCTTTTGGATAACAAGCGACGGAAATTTGCAATTTGTAATGGAGTAATAGGTATTGATTAAAGCTGGCCATAAACAGCTAATTGCTGCCGATAAAAATGTATTGAACATTTTTATCAACCAGGTGGTGATATTTTCTTCATACTAACTAGGGTTGTCCCGGTACCACTTTTTTAAGACAGAGTACAAGTACCGATACTTTTTTTTCAAGTACTCGCCGATACCGATTACCGATACTTTAACGTCATGTGATAATTTGACTAATGGGCACTGACAGATGGCACTGATAGACGGAACTGATGTCACTTATGGGCTGGCACTGAAATGCACTTGCATAATAAATTACATGAATGATGAGAGGAGAGGAAGGGTTTTGCAATGCTATATGACATATAGCATTGCAAAATCCTTCCTTTCCTCTCATCATTCATGTCATTTAACTTCTAGTAAGTATGCTGTGATGCCCATATTGGTACACCTTGCACTTGGCTGCAGTAAGCCAGCAGTGGACATCTTGTTACACCCAGCCTGAACTATATGGGCTGGGTGTAACAAGATGTCCGCTGCTGGCTTACTGCAGCCGAGTGCAGGGTGTACCAAGATGGGCGCCGTGATGTTTACCCTCCGACGGAGACACGAAACGTCACTTCCTGTACCGAATGTGACGCTCTGGTCACCGCTTTGGAAGGAATATGCGGCGGCGCCCTGCCCCCCTGCCTCGGCCAGCTTACCCCCGTGGTCCACTGCTACCAGACCGATCTCCGCTCCGCCCTCTCCGTCCGCCGACTTCTGGATCCAGGTATCGGATCTGGCATCGGGAGCATTTGTGCGAGTACAAGCACTCGCACAAATGCTCAGAATTGGTCCCGATACCAAGACTAGTATCGGGACAACCCCAATACTAACCTCTGAAGGCCGGCATTTCACACTAAAGCAGTACAAAGATACACCGATATTAACTAATGCTAAATCCTACACAAAGAATACAACACATTGCCTTTTTAGTAAATAAACACCAAATACACTACAAGTGCACTTGGAAGTGCAGTCACTGTAGATCCGAGGGGGACATGCAAGGGAAATAAAAAAAAACATCATCTTTGCTTGTACATGATTAGATGATAAAATCAGCAGAGCTTCTCATCATTTTAGATCTTCGCCTCAAATCTACAGCGACTGCACTTCCAAGTGCACTTGTAGTGCAAAGTAGATTTTCCTTTAGTAAATCAACCCCATTTGAGTATCTGTAGGTACTCTTAGAAAGCCATAACAGCCATATTTGATTATTGATGTCAGGTCAAGGATAGAAATACAGAATGCTGGTAAAGTAATACACATGTAAGTATATGCAGCCAAATTGGGATAATTCTACTTTACATTCGCTACATGTCCCCATTCACATAACTTAAAAACTTGCAGCCTACTTTAGATGCTCCATTCTTGACCATCCAGCAAAGAAAATGCCTAGGTAGTTCTCTTGCTGATGAGGTGGCTGAGCAGCTGTGATTGCCATAAATAACCTTGTCTGTACTGTGCAGGCAAGACCTTCATTATCAATTGTAACCAGATTTGAACACTGTCTGTCCTAAAAAGTAGGGGTTGAGGATGGGCTTCTTGCATTGTAGGTTATGTTGAGACAGGTTCATTCTAACATTGTTTAAAAACCCTTGCAGTCAGCCATGACACCTCCTCCTAAGAAACATCTAAAAAGCTAGGTCATTTTTTTTTTGTGGGCATGGAAATGGGAACAGTTTTTTCTCAAATTTGACTGCAAAAAAGTGGAAATACACTTTAACCACTTAAAGACCGAGCTTCTTTCTGAGATTTGGTGTTTACAAGTTAACATTTTTTCTTTTGCTAGAAAAATTACTTGGAACCCCCAAACATTATATATTTTTGTTTCTATAGCACCCTAGCGCAGGCTCTCTCAACCTTTTAACCCTAGAGCAGGGATATGCAATTAGCGGACCTCCAGCTGTTGCCAAACTACAAGTCCCATCATGCCTCTGCCTTTGGGTGTCATGCTTGATGCTGTCAAATGTCTCGCTATGCCTCATGGGACTTGTAGTTTGGCAACAGCTGGAGGTCCGCCAATTGCATATCCCTGCCCTAGAGGAACCCCAAAAATTATTTTCATGTCTCGAGGAACCCTTACTAAAACCAAATCATCAGGGCTCAATAGGAACAATGCTCCTTATATTGGTGGCCAATAAGAAGAATGTCCCCCTTAAAGTGGTGTTCAGAATGCCCCCCTTAAAGACAGCTAAAGAGATATTTGGTGTCATGCTGCTGGCTGTCAAGTGGTGCTGAACCTTGAACTCTGTAGGCATCATCAAATAGTCCTTTATTTTTTAGGTAAAATAGGTGGTTCATCAGCCACAGCTCAAGGAACCCCTAGCAACCTCTGGAGGAACCCCAGGGCTCCACGGAACCCTGGTTGAGAATGGCTGCCCTAGAGAATAAAAACGGCGGTCGTTGCAATACTTTGTCACACCGTATATGTGCAGCGGTCTTACAAGCGTACTTTTGGAAAAATAGGATTTTTTACTCACCGTAAAATCCTTTTCTCTGAGTCCATGGACCGACACAGCTTCTCTATTGACAAAGTGGGTATTATCCGTTAATTAGGAGTGAATAGTCAGAAAAACTTGTAAAAAAAAAAAAAAGTGTTGCATCACACCTTCTACAGTCCCGCCCAGGGGGCGGACCCCCCGGGTATATCCTCTCAGTCTGCATATCGCAGATCAGTTCGTCAAAAAGCAGTACAAACTTAAGAGGGGTGGGTGCTGTGTCGGTCCATGGACTCAGAGAAAAGGATTTTACGGTGAGTAAAAAATCCTATTTACTCTTTCGTCCATGGACCGACACAGCTTCTCTACTGACAAAGTGGGACATCCCAAAGCAGTGTCAGAGAAAAAACGAGGGGTGGTAACAGCCTAAAAATAAAACTTCACCCCAAACACAAAACAGCACTCCTCCAAAGGAGGAGCTGCAACTCTAAACAGCCGCTTGTAAAACCTTGTGGCCGAAAGAGGCATCCGAAGATGCATCTACATCAACTTTGTAGAATTTTGTGAAAGTGTGCGCGGACGACCAAGTCGCCGCTTTACATAATTGGGAAACAGACACTTGATGTCGGAAAGCCCAAGAGGCACCTCTTGCCCTGGTCGAATGCGCCGTGACCGGAAAGGGGGGCACTTGACCCTTTAAGGCGTAAGCCTGGATTACTCTGTCGGATCCACCTAGAGATGGTGGTCGACGAGACTGCTTGGCCCTTCTTGGGACCAGCCACCGAGACAAACCGTGAATCTGATTTCCTGGAACAGGGAAGTAGCAGATAGGTATACTCTCAAAGCTCGGACAACGTCCAAGGAATGCAACGCCGACTCCTTAGGATTCGACGGTTGAGGACACAAGGATGGAAGTACAATGTCTTCATTGAGATGAAAAGCCGAAACGACCTTTGAAAGGAAGGCTGCGGCCGCAGCACCACCTTATCCTTGTGGAAAACCAAATAGGGAGCCTTGCAGGACAAGGCTGCCAGCTCAGAGACTCGTCTAAATGACGTAACAGCCACCAAAAAGACCACTTTCTGGGAAAGTGTCAACAGGGGAATATCTCTAATATTCTCAAACGGTGCCTTCTGAAGCACCGAGGGGACCAGGTTCAAGTCCCACGGAGGCAACGGGGTACGGACCGGAGGGGCCACATGTCAAACCCCCTGCACAAATGTACTCACGAGAGAGTGAGTCGCCAGGGGTCGCTGAAAAAAAAAAAAAAAAAAAAGACAGCCAGGGCAGATATCTGTCCCTTAAATCGTACTTAGGGCAAGCCTTTGATCCACCCCATGCTGTAAAAACAGCAGGATTCTGGAGTATGGGACCTTGCGATAGCAGGTCCTTCCGTAGTGGTAGGCGCCAGGGGACGTCTGCTACCAGACGTACCAGATTGGCATACCAAGTACGCTGAGGCCAATCTGGAGCGATTAGGATCATTGGAATTCCCTCTGCCTCCACTCTGCGGAGCGGAAGAGGCCTTAAGGGAGGGAAGGCATAGATTAGCCGATACTGACCCCACGATGCCACCAACGCATCCGTTGCGTCTGCCCATGGGTCTCTTGACCGGGCCACAAACCTCAATACCTTCCGATTGAGTCGGGAAGCCAGAAGATCTACGTCTGGTGTGCCCCATCTTTGGCAGAGGAGTTGGAACACCTCCAGGTGTAAGGACCATTCTCCCTGGTCCAGCATCTGGCGGCTCAGGTAGTCCGCCTGCCAGTTTTCCACACCCGGAATGTACACGGCCGACAGTGCCGGTACGCTCCTCTCTGCCCACTTCAGGATGCGAGCGACCTCCGATGCTGCAGCTGAGCTTCTTGTTCCTCCTTGATGATTGACATATGCCACTGCTGTGGCGTTGTCTGACTGGATCCTGACTGGACGCCCTTGCAGCCTCTGAGACCATTTGAAGAGGCACAGCCTGATCGCCCGGATTTCCAGGACATTGATCGGCAGGAGGGCTTCCTCTGGGGTCAAGCGACCTTGCGCCGACTGGACACCCCAGACTCCCCCCCCAACCTGTAAGGCTGGCGTCCGTCATGATCACTATCCAGTAAACCGGAAGAAATGACTTCCCGGCCATTAGACCCGGTGCTGTCAGCCACCATACCAGGGATCTCCTCACTAGGTGGCTCACTCGGATTTGATAATCCAGAGATGATGGACATCTGTTCCATCTGGACAGAACTTCCTTCTGTAACACTCGAGTGTGGTATTGAGCATATGGGACCGCCTCGAAGGAGGCTACCATGAGGCCCAACACGCGCATGCAAAAAACGGAGTGACGACCAATTCCTGGAAGTCAGCTGCCGTACTGCAGCCCGGAGGGTCTGCAACTTCTCCACAGGGAGGAATACCTTTGTCTCTGAAGAATCCAGAATCAACCCCAGGGTACACTAGGCACCAATACTGACTTTTGCGTGTTTAGTAGCCAACCACAGACTCGAAGAGCCTGACAGGTAATGGACACGCTTACCTCTAATTCTGAGCTTGAAGGGGCCTTCAGCAGAAGGTCGTCCAAGTAGCCTGTGATAGCGATACCCCGCTGTCTTAGAAGTGCCAGAATCGGAGCGAGCACCTTGGTAAATGTCCTGGGTGCTGAGGCAAGGCCCAACGGGAGGGCCACAAACTGGTAGTGGTCCTTCCCGATAGCAAATCGCAGAAACCTCTGGTGTCTGGAGTATATGGGGACATGCAGGTATGCGTCCTTGATGTCCAAGGAGGCCAGAAAGTCCCCCGGATGGAGAGCCGTGACTACAGATCGAACCGACTCCATTCGAAATCTTTGTACCTTCACAAAGCAATTGAGGGCTCTGAGATCCAAGCTTGGACGAACCCCCTCCTTCGGCACAATGAACAGATTTGAGAAAAAACCCCGTTCCAGTTCTGGAACTGGAATAACTACCCCGCGTTCCAGTAGACCCTGGACCGCCCCATACAGGGCCTCCCGACGGGTCGGTAGTAGCTGGAGATTGGAGGTGTTGAATCTGTCCGGTGGACAAGAGAGAATATCTTGTAGCCTGAGGAGATTACTTCGCAAACCCACCTGTCGGAGATTAGAGCTGTCCACTGAGTCGCGAATTTGCGAAGACGTCCCCCACCCGAGAGCTGGGTGGGGGTGGACCTTAATGCGGATGCAAATTTGTCCGCAGGCTTATTGGGTATGCGGGACCAAGGACGCTTTTGTCCTTGGGCAGGCGCTTTATCGGCCTGGGGTCTTTTCCCTGTCGCCCTAGGGGGACGAAAAAAACGCTTGCGTGCAGTAAAGGAGGGCCCTTGCCCTTGGCGTGGCCCCTTACCCTTGCTAATTTGGGGAAGCAAAGTGCTTTTACTTCCTGTGGCATCCTTGATGATGTCATCCAGAGAAGCCCCAAAAAGTCTGTCGCCCTTAAAAGGCAGATCCAACAGGGCTTTCTTGGAAGTCTGGTCCGCAGACCAGCCTTTTAGCCAGATCAGGCGGCGTATTACTACTGCATAAACCAAAGTTTTAGACAGCAGGGGAATAGTATTCATGTCTGACTCGCAGACAAACTTAAGGCCCTGGACCAACAGGTCGGCCAATGTTATCTCATCAGGAGGAGCATCTCGCTCCTTAACCCCTGGAGTAGCAATCTTGCCCATTCAGTAAGTGTGCGAGACACTAGGGCCCCCGCCAATGCCGGGCGTACTGCCGAGCCTACCACTGAGTATAGGTAGCAAGCGAGTGCTTCAGCCTTCTTATCCACAGGGTCCTTGAAAACAGGAGCCCCTTCTACAGGAATTGTGGTGGCTCTATTAAGTCTGGACACCGGAGGGTCCACTATAGGGGGGGAGAGGTCCATTTCTTCAGAAAACTCTCCTCAAAGGGGTACCGTACCGCAAACCTCTTTGGGGCTGTAAAGACCCTCAGTGGGTTCTCCCATTCCTTGTATAAGAGTTTATCAAAAGACACACAAGGGAACACCTTAGCAGTTAGGGCAGGTCTATGAAACCCAAGTGGACCGGAGTCTCTGCTGCTTCTGCAGTATTTTCCAATTTTAGCATATCCCGCACTGCAGTAATAAGGTCAGATACCAAAGCCGTCTCGCGTACTGACCTGGACTTGGAGTCATCCTCACTGTCCGGTCACGGTCTGCAGTCTCTGATGCGTCAGAATCTGGGCCCCGAGCCGTAGCTGGACCTGGTTCTGCACCAGAATTATCCCCAGAAGCTTGCAGGGTATGGGGTGTTTACTACCCCCTGTATTCCTGTGTGCTGCTTCCACCCTGGCAGCAAATGCCTCTAGGATTGCCGTCATAGCGTTCATAGACACCTCAGGGGCACCAGCTGCTAAATCTGGTGTTTCAGGGGAGAAGACATCTGGCACAGATGCCATGCTGACCACACGCTGACCCTCACAGGGCTCCAGGCAAAATATTAATAGGCCACCCTCCTGCGCTGCAGAGATGCTGGGTCACCCAGAGGACTCACCACCCTGCACCGGTACTGCTATGCTGCCGTGTGCTGCGCCTGTGATGCTGTCCCACTGCTGCTGTGTCAGTCTGCTTCTTTTATCTGCATTTCCTGTGTGAATTTTCGCGCCAGTGTAATGCACCCTAGAGGCCAGAGGCTCTCGCAAAATGGTTGCCAAAAACGTCTGTATGGAAGATAATGTGGGCTCTAATAAAATGGCCGCCGACCGAAGATAGAGGTCAAGCAGCCATAGCCCACAAAAAGATGGCCGCCGAATGGCAATATATGCATACAGGGTGGACAAACATGGCCGCCGATCAGCTGATAGGGGCCAGTGGGTGTGGCCGAACCACAGGAAGATGGCCGCCGGGCAGTCACAAGAGGCCGAACTCGGCATGGACCACCTCAAAATGGCCGCCGACAGCATGGAGGAGGAAGCACACACACAGGTAAGCAGAAATGACATTTCTTTTAAATGTTAGTTACAGCCAGCCCCGCTCCAGTGGAACCCCTTAGGTGACCCCCAGCACCCAGCAACCTTTAGCTAGAAGCCCAGGGAGGAGGGAAAGGCAGGGAGAGAGGGAAGAAAGGGGCCACAACCACTTACTTGATCTCTCCAGGAATGTCCAGCTAAATCACCCAGCCGAGGCAGGGGAGTTTTACTTACCTATCCTGCATGTATTATGCTGGAAGACATTCCAAACAGATCATCGTCCGCGCACGGAAGGTGACTGTTGGCCAGGCATGCTGTGATTGGACCCAAAAGGGACGATCATATGTATGCCCTGGAGCGTGACGCTCACCGGACAGGCTGCTGCGACTCGGCCGTAAGGTCAGCCGAAGCTAAGCGGTTCGATGCAAGCCTTGGAGCGTAAGCTCACCGGCCAGGCTGCTGCGACTCGGCCGTAAGGTCAGCTGAAGCTGAGCGGTCCGATGCAGGCCCTGGAGCGTAGGCTCACCGGCCACCCGTGGAGCGACGGGCATGTCGTGGAAAACCCAGCGCGTAGCTAGGGTTCTACACGCTCGATGGCCGAAACTGGGGAGACTACAAGGATCGAGGATCCAGCCTGTCACCCAGTCGGCAGTTGATCGAAGATCGCAGGAAACAAATGTAGCAAAAAAAAAAAAAAAATTTATATATATATATATATATATATATATATATATATATATATATATATATATATATATATATATATATATATATATATATATAATTTTTTTTTCCCCCCGGACCAATGGGCCCGAAGGGAGCCATGTCCTACTCCTTGCTAGACAGAAAAAAACTGATCTGCGATATGCAGACTGAGAGGATATACCCGGGGGGTCCGCCCCCTGGGCGGGACTGTAGGTGTGATGCAACACTTTTTACAAGTTTTTCTGCCTAGTCACTCCTAATTAACGGATAATACCCACTTTGTCAATAGAGAAGCTGTGTCGGTCCATGGACGAAAGAGTAAGACACTTTTTTTTAAATTAAAAAATAAGACATCACTAAAGTTCGCACAATTTTATTTTATATTGTGAAAGATGTTACGCCGAGTAAATTGATACCCAACATGTCACGCTTCAAAATTGCGCCTGTTCGTGGAATGGCGACAAACTTTTACCCTTAAAAATCTCCATAGGCGGCGTTTAAAAAAAAATTCTACAGGTTGCATGTTTTGAGTTACAGAGGAGGTTTAGGGCTAGAACTATTGCGGCGATACCTACATGTGGTTTAAACACCGCTTTCATATGCGGGCGCTGCTCATGTATACGTTCGCTTCTGCACATGAGCTCAGTGTGGGACAGGGCGAGTTTAAAAAAAAAAAAGTTTTTTGTTTTCTTATTTTGCCTTTTATTTTTACACTGTTCTTTAAAGAAAAATAAAAAAAAAAATAAAGAAGGTGTGAAAAGTGCGTCACTTTTTCTATTACAAAAGGAATGTTTCCATTCTTTGTAATCTGAATAAAAGCATGACAGGACCTCTTAAATATGAGATCTGGGGAAAAAAAACACTCAGATCTCATTTCCACTAAAAAAAAAAAAAAAAAAAAAAAAAAAAAAAAAAAGGAAAGTCATTTGAAAAAATAAAATGTCTCGTGAGGCACGCGCCCGCCGCATGCCCCGTGAGTGTGCTCACGGGTCCCGGAAACTCGATGTTCCCAGGCGGCCCGTGATTGCGGTCGGCAAAGGCAGAACAGGGGGATGCATTTGTAAACAAGGCATTCCCCTATTCTGCCTAGTGACATGTCACTGGTGGCTGTTCCCCGTGATCATGTCACTTGTAGCCACGCCCCTTAACAGTAAGAATCACTCCCTAGTACCAACTTAACCCCTTCATCACCACCTAGTGGTTAACCCCTTCACTGCCAGTGTCATTTTTCAGTAATCAGTGCATTTTTATAGCACTGATCGCTGTAAAAATGACAATGGTCCTAAAAATGTGTCAAAAGTGTCCGATGTGTCCGCCATAAAGTCGCAGTCACAATAAAAAAAAAAAAAAAAAAAACGCAGATCGCCGCCATTACTAGTAAAAAATTTTTTTTTTTTTTTTTTTTTATAAAAATGCCATAAAACCACCCCCTATTTTGCAGATGCTACAACTTTATTCAATAAATGCTTATTGCGTTTTTTTTTTTACCAAAAATACGTCGAAAAATATGCATCGGCCTAAACTGAGGGAAAAAAATAATTAGTTTTTTATATATTTTTTAGGGATATTATAGCAAAAAATATTGAATTTTTTTTAAAATTGTCACTTTATTTTTGTTTATAGCGCAAAAAATAAAAACCGCAGAGGTGATCAAATACCACCAAATGAAAGCTCTATTTGTGGGAAAAAAAAGGACGTCATTTTTGTTTGGGAGCTACGGCGCACGACTGCGCAATTGTCAGTTAAAGCAACGCAGTGCCGAATCGCAAAAAGTGGCCTGGTCTTTGGCCAGCGAAATGGTCTGGGCTGAAGCGGTTAAGAGCTATGGGCAGAAGTGACGTTTTGACGTTGCTTCCGCAATGGTATGGAGACGGGTGGGGGTCATCTGACCCTCACTCGTCTCTACCAAGCCAGGGAGAGGACCCGATTGCCTCCGGTAAGCGGCGGGAAGGGGAGACCCCTCTCCCGCTGACGATAAAAGTGATCTCACGGCAAATCCGTCGCAGAGACCACTTTTATCTAAAAGCAGACCGCCCGCTGAAGAAGAGGATACTGGGGTTATGGCAGCTAGCTGCTGCCATAACAACTATATCCCTCTTCAAAGTACCGACATATAACGACGGCGGGCGCTCCGTAAGTGATTAAAGTATTTTCTGTATTCTGTTGCACATCTGTGATTGAGATTTTCCTTAGGGTTACTAAACCCACAACAGTAAAATCAGTCTGCGTATGCAGTAAAGCATGCTTGTTATACTCACTGTGGAACCTAAGGGGTTAATCCTCTGCATTGAGTAAAAAGGCTGCTTGATCCTCCCTGCACTGTCTCCCTTGACAAGTCCGGATAGGACAGCGCCTTTGGAGTCAAGTTGCACATGCTCAGTTTGGAGTGTATTGCTAGAAAGGTTTTTTTTTTTCTTGGAAGCGTGCATGTAATCAGCACAGGGCCAATCATCACTGTCAGGAGCCCTGCAGCCTCATAAGACAGCTAAATGCACTATGAATACTCCTCCTACAAGCTTCACCAGGAACAGAAATCACAAGACTGCTATTTGCTGCTGATGAGAAAAAGGTATTTAGCCTTTTATATTTACTAAAATAATTGCATTTCCATGTTCTGTGTACTGTGGGAGACCAGATCTAGTAAATGCAGGTTCTGGGTTTAGTAACACTTTCATTTCCTGTGCAGGGCACACAACAGGAAAGGAGAGCAAATCCCATGTAAATCAAGGAAATTCTTCCCTTAGACAGCTGTTGGTGTGAATAAGCCCCAATGCTAAAAAAAAACTTGGGGGCAGAGATTTTCAGTAGCTTTCTGTAAAATTTCTGGGTAAGGAAACCTTTTATCACACAGATCATATAACCTGCAGAATTTAAATTTCCTTTACAAATATTTGTTGCATTTTTTTTTAAGATTGTGCATCATTTTAAAGGGTGCTTTAACTAAAGGTTGAGAAACATTGCTTTAGAGCAGAAATTTTAGTGGTCAAAAAGTTATATAGTGCCTCTTAAAGTGGTTGTAAACCCTTACAAACCACTTTTTTCTACAAGTAAGCCTATAATAAGGCTTACCTGTAGCTACCCTCGATCTCTCCTAAACCTGTATCGTTTAGGAGATATCCCCCAGTATCTGCATGTGCGCAAAGTCATCGGCACATGCGCACTGAAGCAATGGCACGTTGTGCCGTTGCTCAAGTTAGACTGTGCCGTTACCGGCTGCTCCTGTGCACATGCGCGGGAAGTGACGTCACGTGGCTCCGGCCAATCACAGAGCCCGCGGCCCCGGAAGGAAGAGGGGCAAGAAGATGGACGCAGCCTGAACAGGGGACAGCACTGGATTAGTTTGCAGGCAAGTGTCACATAATGGGCTAGTATGCGATGCATACTAGCCCATTATGCTTTTAATTTGCAGGGTTTGCAGTGAGCAAAAGAGGAAGTAAATCCCATCAGGGATTACTTCCTCAAACGCGTAGCTATTGAGCATCCTCCAGTGGAGGCTCTTGAATTGTGCAATGAGATATTTGAGGGGATAGTGTTAGTTTGAATCAGAATTGGGTTAGAGGGCTAGATCTTGAATTTCTGTTTCCATTAAAATGTAAAGAAAGAAAGAAGATGATTGGAGGGAATGGGGAGCATTGGGGAAAAAGGGGAAGAGCTAATGAAGAGGGAGCTAGAGAATAGGTATTTGGAGTAGGATAGGAGTTATGTGGGCAAGCAATAGGGTATTGAGTGAGGGAGTTATGGGGAATAGAGTGGAACATGGTACACGACCAGAACACACTATGCCATAATAAAGTTATACAGTGTGCTCAAAGTGAGAGTAATGTTGGGTCTATACCCATCTAAAAGTTGTTCTCTAATCTAGGTGATCATATTTTAGGAAATGTATACAAGCAAATTCCCACTGTGCATGACCAAGCATCATCTGCTAAAAAGGGAAGTCATAACAATATTAACCCACCAGTATGTTTTTGGACTATGGTAGCAAACTGGAGCCTTTGAAGATAAGCCATGTTAATATAGGAGCACAACAGAAATTGTAAACAGACTTCCTGGCAGAAAATGAACCCAGAGCCCGAGCGCTGAGACCGTTCTAACCACCAACACACCATGGATCAATAACATAATATTATATCTTATTTCCACGTATCACAGGATGCCCCCATGCTCCAAAGAAATAAAGTTAAAATACATAACAAACATTAGATGTTCTAGTAAAAAAAAAAAAAAAAAAAAACAACACGTGTAGCAAACTGAAAGTAAAATGTCAGCAGGTTACTTTCTCCCTCATATAGTTACAAGGGTGAAGGGTGCGTTTCTTTCCTAGCAAATAATTAATGTACACTACCCAAGCACACATACATAACTACCCGTACTACAGTCTTACCTATAGCAGCATTAACAGCAAGAGCTCGTTAATCAGAATATTGATAACCAACCATGTGACAGAGTGAAAGTCTACAAATACCCAAGAGCGGCGTAACTTGTAAGTGGCGAGTAGGAGGGTAAAGTTCAGCCTGCAGATTAAAGGTCGGCCTGAAGATTTCATTTAATGCCCTTTTTCCCTGTTCTGGGTGCAAAACTGCACGTAGGTTATACCTTAGTCAAAAGGATTTTAATGTCATTTCAAGATAGGAACAGCTTGATTTATATAATTTCATGACCCTTTTGCTAAAAAAACGCAACAAAACTTAAAAAAACTGTAAAAAGGAAGAAACTTTTATACTTGGCTGGTCTGGCAACTGCTCATGGAATAATTGCTCTGCTGTAGAACTAAAAACAGCACAAAATCTTCACATCGGAGACACTGCAAATTGGATGCATTTTGAACCGCATGGAGTCCAGTGCGTTTTCTGAGCACTGCAGCGTGGCTCAGATGTAAACTCCAGGCTCATTGCCTTCTATGGGAATGCTTCTAAATCGCACGCCATCAGTTTTGAACACAAATTGAGGGAGTGCCACCCCCTCAAAATCGATACCGGGCCCTTCGAATTTTAAAAGGGGACAATTCATTTCGGTGTAGGTCCAGTGTCAATCACAATGTTGCCGTCACGACCGGGGGGGAAAAAAAAAAGAAAAAAAAAGAAGAAGCTCTGTACCAACAGCTGGCTCCTGCCGTCTGACAGTTCTTAAATAAACCAGGGAGCGGGGCCACCCAGTGATGTCACCGCCCCTTGTGATGTCATTGACCCAGTCGATGATGTCACAAGGGGCAGGGCCACCCAGTAACGTCACTTGAAGAATGGCCAAGCAGCAGAGCCAGCAATGGGTACAGAGCTCTTTATTCAGTTTGTGGCAGCGGCATTCGCAATTGATGCTGGATCTACACCAGGGGACATCTACACCAGGGGACAATGCCTCTATTAAAAAAAAAAAAGTTTTTATTTTTGACACTTTTTTGGGGTGAATGACTAGGGATACTCATTCACATGGGGGGAGGCAGGGACGGGATCTGGGGGCTTCCAGATTCCGATAAGGCTCCAGCCTGCAGGCCCCCACAACCACTGTCCCCATCAACAAAGCACCACCCCCCAAGTTGAGGGCATGTGCCCTGGTATGGTTCGGGAGGGGAAGGACACCTACACCATGCATTTTTTTTTTTTAGTATGGAGTTCCCCTTAAAGCAGAGCTCCAGTCCTCCCACCAAGAAATTAAAAGTCAGCATCTGGGGGGGGCGTGACCGGAAGCCGACCTGGACGGACGCTCAGCTTGAAAGCTCTCCTCCAGCCCGCTGTTATTAGGCTAAATTCGGGGGTAAATCGCTGCTTTCCATGAGCAACACCCGCACCACTCGATCCTCAGCCAGAGGATCGTCCCTGCCACCACGGGTGCTTCCACGTCCTTCAGGGACTACTTTAAAACTGCCCGACATGCCGCCGGGCAGACACAGCAAGATGGCGCCGGACGCTGAGGCCTCTCAGCATCGGGCCTCCACGCTGCCATCCCCGCGAGGCCGCCATCTGCAACAGGATCCGCCTGCATATCCGACAGCGACGCTGGGCTTTGATGGGCCCCTACCAGCGGTGAGTGTCCGCCAGCACCCCATCCATGCCCCGCCCGCTCCATGCGGCGAGAAGGCCGCTACTCAGCCTCCATCGCAGTACACACAGTGTACAGAGGCCTTCCCCAAACTACTGCGCCCAGCACCAGACCCAGATCCGCTGGACACCGACTCTCTCCCCCTCTTCCCTGGATGCCACAAGTGACTTTCCGGCCCTCCCAAGTCTCATGCACCCATCAGTGGCCCCGGGGCCTGAGGAGAGCGGGGAGCCTTGTCCCACCTCCGGGGGGACTCCAGTCTTGCCAAAAGCCCAGAGGCCTTCCCGCTCAAGGGAACACAGCCACTCCGGGGGTCACCCAACAGCCCCACTATCCCTCTCCTGGGCCCAGGTGGCACAGACCCGGCCCCCGCCTTCCCGGCATCCACCCCGCAGTCCCCTCCCGTCACGTCGTGATCTGAGCCCTGGGACCCATCATCCCAGCAGCCTGCATCCCGGGACTGGGGAGCCCCTGCTGAGGACTACTACCCACAATCTTTGTCTTCCCACCCGCCCTGGGGTCAGGACGGAAGAGGAGGCCCCTCATGGCAGTCCTATCTACAAGCTATCCCCACTAAGGAGAGCTTTAAACAGTTGACAGCAGAAGTCAAGGCCACCTGCCGTGCGGAGATTCAGACCATACAGGCCGGCCTCAAACACCTAGCCGACAGGGTGGAATTGGCAGAGGAGGAGATCCAGGAGACTAAGTTGGCGGTGCATCGCACCCAAATCCAGGGCTCGGACCATCGCCTCCTGCTACACTACATGCAACGCCACGTAGAAGACCTGGACAACAGGGGGCGCAGGAATAATATCCGCATGCGGGGCCTACCCGAATCGGAGGAAGCCGAGAATTTACAGAACACACTACAGGTGATGTTTAATGACCAATATAAACAAATAGTGCAGCGCTGTAAATAGTGAAAATTAGTGCTGAAAGCAACTAGAACAAACATAAGTGACTAATATTTAAAGTGCAATGAATCCTGGTGAACTAATATATGTAAAAAGTTCAGAACGTCCACTCCAGTGGGCAGCCTCGCATATGAACTATCCTCCGTAGGAGTCACAGAAGTGTAGCACACACGGGTTACACAAAACTAGAGTGAAAACACAATATGGAAGGTCCAAACAATATGTGTGCAATTGGTATGGATGTCTTCAATGGACTAAACCACCGCAGCGCAGACTAACAGGGGGACCCCAATGTTCATGGTGGGATCACAATACAAGACACTGAAGATGCAGTTGGGTACTCTTACCACAGATGGTGGACCCACCTGTCGTACGACAGTGGGTCAATAGGGCTTGGTGGTCACCGTGACCAAAAAAAGATGGAACTGGATGTCCTGAATACCTCAGACCGTCTCATACGGGGTGGTTGGATGAACAACTCACGCGATGGAAATTCCTCTGATCAAACAGGCTCCGAACCAGTCCAAAGTAGACCCAAGGGTGGGGGAAAATAAAAAACTCCAGATGGTGCAGGTCAATAAAACCAATGGGGAGGTTTATTGGATAAAATTTGTCTTGGGACATGAGACAAATATAAAAGTGATCACAAAATGAAAAATTATATATAAAAGCAATGTGGGGTGCAGCATCCTAGGATGTTTAATGACCTCCTGGGAGCACCTGCAGAAAAACATTTTGGTATGGACAGAGCCCACAGAGCTTCCGCCCAAAAGGCCCCCCTTCTAAGCCGAGGGACGTCATATGCCGAATACAATCTTACCCGCTGAAATAGGACATTATGCGCAAAGCACGCACTATCCGCAATTTGGTCTTTGACAACTCTCCGGTGCAGATTTACCCAGACCTATCATGGATAACGCTCCAAAAGGGCAGGCTTCTGCAACCAATGTTACGCACATTGCAAGACCAGGACATCCCCTACAAATGGGGTTTCCCCTTCAGCCTGAGCGCCAGACATCAAGGAAAATCGGCTGCCCTACGATACCAAGAAGATCTGGATTCCTTTTGTGACACCCTGGGTATCCCCATCCCCCACCTGCCAGACTGGGATCTGTTGGCCACTCCCCCTCCACCCCCGGTGACATGGCAAAAGGTCCCGCCAACCAAGCGCCCCAGAGGACAGGAGTCCTCCCGCAAAAGACCCAAACACAAGACTGGCTGAGTCCCCACTGGGAGTGGAGTTGAACTATCCACACACACCTCTGTTTGCCTGTCCAGGCAATGCTGAGAGCTACCCTTTGCTCATGGAAGATCACTAGCCTTATTTATTTGAAAATGTTTGATATGTTTGCTGATAATGTTCTTACCTGGTTTTTCTCTCTTCCTTGTAGATTTCTTCTCTTCCGCAGTCTGCCTTCCGGCCCCATTGGCTCCCGGACCTCCTCGTGTGGACGCCGCGCTCTCCGACCTGGTCACGCCATCATCCTAACCAGATAATACCTCTGTAGCCCACCCCCCCACTGTACAATGGATAAGATATTTTCACTGAACGTCCATGGACTAAAAAAAAAAAAAAAACATTTGGCGCTCCGAGTGTTTAGGCAGTCGGGGGCGGACATCATTATGGTGCAGGAAACGCACTTTAACAAAGGGGACTCCTTTACATTTGCCTCCAGACACTTCCCTCAAGTATACCAGGCGTCGCCATCCTTTTTAAGAAGGGCACCCCTTTTACCTGCTCCTCCTCCTACCTTGATCCGCGGGGACACTTTCTCGTCCTTCGGGGCCTCTGGCAGACACAGGCCATTACCCTTTGTGTAGTATATGTACCGAATGTACGCCAACACCGCTTCCTGACCAGGGTTCATGCCCGCCTGTCCCGGGAATCCCATGACTTCCTAGTGATTGGGGGAGACTTTAACTTGGCCCACTCCACAACTTGGGACCGCCTAGTGGCGAGCCCCAGGGCACCACAATCCCGAGGCCTTAGGGACTCTAAAATGTTCCGTCAGCTCACTAGGAGACCTGCCCTATTTGATGCCTGGCGGGCTCTCCACCTGGGCGACCGCCAATACACATTTTATTAGGCCCCCCCCACCGCACTCACTCGCGTATAGATTATTTTTTCGTAAATAACACACTGCGTATTACGGACTCAGCGCATACCCTACCCATCTCCTGGTCCGACCATGCCCCCATCACGCTCTTTAAAAAACTTAGATACCCCCCTCTGCCGGCCCTACAACTGGAGGCTGAATACCTTCCTCCTACAACACACCCTGTCGAAACTTGAATTAGAGGCCACCCTACAACATTAGTCGAAAATGATACCCCGGACATCACCCCCTCCACACTGTGGACTGCCCACAAGGCTGTCCTCAGGGGGCAGTGTATGGCACCCTTTGGCAGGAAGAGGGATGCCAATGCTGCCAAACTGTTAGCGGAAAAGCAGATGAAGGCCCTTAAGGCCCAGCTCCAGCAGACACCGACCATCTCACTTCTTAAACGAACCGTACAAGTACGTATGACACTTCGGGACCTCGCTATGGGCCAGGTGGAGAAGGCACTGATCCGTCTAAAACGGCTTTACTATGACAAAGGCAATAAGACGCAAATCACTCCTAGCTAGGCAGCTGGCAGACCGGGCCCTCGCCTCTACCCCACACCAGATAAAGAACAGAAGGGACGACCTGGTGACACCCCCCCAGGACCTAGCAAACCCCTTTGCTGACTTTTATACTGACTTGTACAACAAAGAAGAGATCCCACACAACCCCCCCTGACCCGACCTGACAGACCGGATGACTCAATACCTCGAGCAGGCGGGACTGCCCCGACTTCGAGAGGAAGACCTACGAGACCTTAACGCCCCAATCTCGGTGGAGGAACTAGCGGCGACCATAAAGGACCTCCCGGCCCACAAATCCCCTGGCCCGGACGGGTTATCGTACGAATATTATAAAGCTTTCCTGCCCCTCCAGAGTCCCCACATGACTAAATTATTCAACGCCTTTCTCCAACAGACCACTATCCCGAGTGACATGCAGGGATGCTTCTTGACCCTTATACCAAAACCAGATAAAGACTCCGCCTCCTGCACCAGTTACAGGCCTATTGCCCTGCTAAACTCAGATCTTAAGATCTTCACGAAACTTCTTTCAAATTAGACTAAATGTTATTATAGACTTAATTGACGTCACTAACAGACGGAGCGGAAGCCTTGATCCTGAGTTTAGATGCTGAGAAGGCCTTTGATCGCCTGAGCTGGCCCTTTATGCTGGCCACTCTGTGACATATGGGTTTCAGGGGTCCATTCCTGCGGGTGGTACAACACCTATACTCAAATCCCACCTCCCAAGTTAAAACCCCCTTTGCCACTTCACCCTCCTTCCCAATAGCTAATGGTACTCGCCAGGGCTGTCCGCTCTCGCCCTTGCTCTTTGCCCTGTGTGTTGAGCCCCTGGCGGTGACCATTAGGGGGAATCCGGACATTAAGGGTATCTCGGTACGGGGAAAGAAATTTAAAATGTCCCTATTTGCAGATGACATCATCCTTACACTGACTCACCCCAGTATTTCCCTACCCAACCTCCACACCGAATTGGATAAATACGGATCGCTCTCGGGGTATAAAACGAACGCGTCAAGGTCCACGGCCCTTCCAATCAATAGTCCGGTAGATGAGGTTCGTCACCTGCAGTCGAATTTTTCTTATAAATGGGAAGGGGCTTCTCTTAAATACCTGAGGGTACACCTCACCCCATACTTCGGCTCCCTTTATCAAGCCAACTTCCCCCCTCTGTACCGGACAATCAGAGAGCTTCTTCAGAAGTGGAAGGCACATCATATTTCACTTCTGGGACGAATCGCATCCGTTAAAATGGTCATTCTCCCCAAGCTCCTCTATTTCAGACGTTGCCCATCCCAATCCCGTATGCCCAGTTACGCAGACTCCAGAGCGATATCTTACGGTATGTCAGGAACTATAAAAAACACAGGACACCCTGTTGAGTCATGACGGCATCCCGCAGGGACGGGGGCCTGGCATTCCCTAACTTTGTTAGATACTATCAAGCAGCCCAGCTGCGAGCCATAGTTTCGTGGTTCCCCCAGAGGTCCTACAACAAATGGATGGAAATAGAAAAGATTTGGTTAGCTCCTGTACACCCCAACAGCCTCCTATGGGATGCAAATGTAGAGGTAGACCCCGGCCGCCTACTGGGCTCCGTGTCCCTGCTTCGCGGGCTCTGGCGCAAGTTGTCCCGTGAAAAAGAACTCAAGTCAGAATTCTCCCTGATGAACTCTTTCATCTGTAACCCTAAAATTCCGGACAGCCTAACCCATCAGATGTCCTGGCCCTGGGCCTCGCAGAATCTATTCCACTTCGGCCATTTAGTTGACCCGAGATCCCGTAGGCTGCCGACATTCTCGGAGCTCCAAACAAAACACAAATTGCCACGACAGGTGTTCTACAGCTACTTACAGATCAGGCACTTTGCCCAAACCATAGCCCCGCGGCTTTAATTCTCACGCCCTCCCTATTTAAACGTATTGTTTTGGAGGGACACCATAGGAGGGGACTGATCACAGACTTTTACCAGATTCTGAATGCGTATGACATGCCGGTCCGCGGGAAACATGCATACATGCTACGGTGGGAGAGAGCGTCGGGAGAGGTGCTGCCAGTAGAAGCCTGGCAGGCTATCTGGAGGCAAGCTGCTAAAAGCTCCCTGTGTACTTTATATAAAGAAAACTCATACAAGATCCTTTTTTGGCATCAGACCCTGGATATACTCCACAAAATCTACCCCTCCGCCTCTGATCGCTGCCAGCAAGACAGAGGCACTCTCTTCCACATCTACTGGTCTTGGCAATCCATGCAACAATTACTGACACGCCTCCTAGAGGTACCAATTCCCCTGATGCCCAAACCGTTTCTGATGGGACTCTAGCAGCCCAAAGTCACCAAACCATACAAAAAAACTACTCCGACATATCCTAACGGCTGCCAGATGCTTGATAGCCCTCAATTGGAAGAAATCCACACTCCCATCCCAACAGGCCTCGTATTCCAGGATCAAAGATGTAGAATTAATGGAGAGGATGACGGCCAGAATACGTGATAAGTTGGACGACCACAATGAGGTTTGGAGGGAGTGGCGTCGGCAGAAGGACATGCCGGTAGCGGGTGTAGGAGCAGACGCGGTAACCTAATCATCATCTTTTTTTTTTCTCTTTTCTCCCCTATTCTTTCTCCCTTTCTCTTTCCCTCTCTAATTTAGTAGACTACTTATGCAGAAATATTAGGGACACTGTCAGATACTGCCTACTGTGTTATGTTTGCTGACATAGCCATTGGAGGTGTTGGTTCTTATTTTTGCACTTTTTGGCCCATTGGCCTACACCCTACTGCACCTGGCGAATGTCCATTTTGACCTTTTGACATCTGTGTATTTCTATGATCTGTGAACTGCTTTCTATAAATAAAAAACGTTATTTGAAAAAAAAAAAGTCAGCAGCTACAAATACTGTAGCTGCTGATGTTTAAGATTAGGACACTTACCTGTCCAGAGATCCCACGATGTCAGAACCCCCAGCCGATTTTTCCAGTCGGCTCTCAGGTGCTGCCACCACCATTTCTTCTAAGGCCCCTTTCACACGGAGGCATTGCAATAACGCGCTAAAAACTATTAGCGTTATTACCGCGTTAGCATTAAAAATAGCGCCAACACCTATGTGGTTTTACTGCGTTTGCGCTATTTTTTGTGCTAGCGCGGTAAAAACGCATAGGCGTTAGCGCCATTTTTAAAAATAGCGCTAACGCCTATGCGTTTTTACCGTGGTTTTACAGCGGTACTCATTAATTTCAATGGGGTTAGGCGTTTTTACAGCGCTATTTTATGCGCCACAAAGATGCTCCAAAAAAGCTGTTTGCAGGATTTTTTTTCCAACGCACAGCCAGCACAACGCCTCAGTGTGAAAGCCCTCAGGGCTTTCACATTGAGAATGCTGGGGCAGGATTATTTCAGGCGTTTTTACAGCGCTATTTTTAGCGATAAAACGCCTGAAAAACGCCTCAGTGTGAAAGGGGCCATTGGGAAACTGTCAGTGAAGCCTTGTGGCTTCATAGCCGGTTTCCTACTCTGCATGCACGAAGCTTGCTGCGCTTTCTGAATGGCCCGACGGCAGTGAAGGAGGAGGGGGGGCGCACATCTGGGGGACCTTGCCGTGGTGAGGTCTTCTGGAAGTGAGGACGGGTACCTGTCAAAAACAAGCACCCACTCCCCCCCTAAAGGTGCCAAATGTGGCAGCAGAGGGGGGGGGGAAGAAAACAAGCGGAGCTTCCCTTTTGGGTGAAGCTCTGCCTTAAAATCCAGAACCCTCTGACAGCTGATGTGTCATCGGGTGTTAATAACACGGCAGCTGGCTTCCTGGCCCGCTCCTTAAAGCGGAGTTCCATTGTTTAAAGTCAGCAGCTACAAATACTGCAGCTGCTGACTTTTAAATAAGGACACTAACCTGTCCAGGGCGCCTGCGATGTTGGCAGCCGAAGCCGATCTACCCCTCGGCTCTCGGGTGCTGCCGCTGCCATCTTCGGTAAGGGAATCGGAAAGTGAAGCCTTTTCTTCCTGGTTCCCTACTGCGCATGCGCGACCCGCACTGCGCGATCCCACTGGTCCCTGCCGTCCTCTGGCACCTGTGTGTCTCCCAGAAGACAGCGGGGGGACAGAGAAGGCGCCAAAGTGGCGTAGAAACCCGCGGGTGCCCAGAAGTGGGAGCAAAATAACTGTATTAGACAGGTATCTGCTCCCCCCTCCCCCCTGAAAGGTGCCAAATGTGACACCGGAGGGGGGATGGTTCCGAAAAGCAGAAGTTCAATTTTTGGGTGGAACTCCGCTTTAACAATCCACTATTGTTAAAGATGCTGGTGGCCGCCCGCTTCAAAAATTTGCATTTGAACTGTATCTGTAATCGCATCTGAAAGCAGACCTGAAATTCGCACCACACATGTGTGAACCTACCCCTAAAGCAATCTGGTTTCTCCAGAGGTCGTTAGGGGTTCCTTCGGAAGACGGCAATAGACTGGTCTCCTGCCTACACTGGCCATGTAAGAGGTTACTACAAGGTTTCTTTTCTAGCCATGGTTAATTACATTTTATGATTATTAAGGAAACCCCAACTCCATACATCCTTCCGATCAAGTTAATGTGAGGTTACACATGTAAATGCTATAGGTCTGAAATTTTGGTGGGGTTCCCTGGGATCTGAAAACTATTTCTGGGGTTCTTTCATGGTAAAAAGGTTGAGATGGGCTGCTCTGAAGCGTGTGAACATTATTCGGCCATCAACATATCATCTGTAATCTCCTCTTCTTAGGCCCAAGCATCTTGGACCTGAATGGCCATGGAAAGAGGGGCAAAATCATTAACGCTGTGGAAGCTCTAACAGAAAATGAGGGCAATATCCACTCAGCAGAACAGGAAGCAAGAGGACAGTCTACATGCATCTGCAGCCTTGTTCCAGGTCATTGAAAGCATTTCATTTTGGGACAGCCAGGCAATTAACATTTTCAGGAGTTCAGCAGTGGCAATCCCATTATTTCTTGCAATGTAGGTTACCTTTAATACATTGTTTATGAAATGGCTGCCTTATAGCACAGTCATTTGAAGGCTGAAAAATTGCTTACAAAAATCAATAGATTCCAGACTGGGGAAAGGTTTGAAGTCTTCAGCAGTAAGCGTCTGACACTCACATACATCACAGTGAGCTTCAGCTGAGGCACGAAGAATAAAGCGTGATCCTGTGACCCCCCCCCCCCCCCACACACACACACACACACACATTTTATAGGTGTTCAGCAAATCTGAAGTATCTACACATCACCCGAAAGTCACTTTCAGGCTACTTTCACACTGAAGCGCTGGATGCGCTGGCGGTATAGCGGCGCTATTTTTAGCGCCGCTATACCGTAGTTTTTGCCGCAATTTTAACCCCCCGCTAGTGGCCGAAAAAGGGTTAAAAACGCCCACAATAACGCCTCTTTGCAGGCGTTTGAGGCGCTACCCCATTGATTTCAATGGGCAGGGGTGCTATAGAAGCAGTATTTTTACCGCTCCTATCACGCTTCAAAGATGCAGCTTGCAGGAGTTTTGTTACCCTCCTGTCAGCGCACCACTCCAGTGTGAAAGTCCTTGGCCTTTCACATTTGATACAAAGTAGTGGCTTTTTCAGTGCGCTTTGCAGGCGCTATTTTTAGCGCAATAGCGCTTGCAAAGCGCCTCAGTGTGAAAAGGGCCTAAGGCCCCTTTCACACTGTGGAGGGCTGGAGCGGTGGCGGTATAGCGGCGCGATTTTTAGCGCCACTATACTGTCGTATTTACAGCGATATTCGGCTGCTAGCGGTGCGGTTTTAACCCCCGCTAGTGGCCGAAAGGGTTAATACCGCCCGCAAACCACGGCTACAGCGCGGTTTGCGGGAGGTATTACCGCGGTGTCCCATTGATTTCAATGGGAAGGAGCGTTAAAGGAGTGGTATACACACTGCTCCTTCACCGCTCCAAAGATGCGGCTTGCAGGAGATTTTTTTTCCTCCCGCCAGCGGATCGCCTCAGTGTGAAAGACCTCGGGCTTTCACATTGAGCATACTGGGGCAGGATTATTTCAGGCGTTATTTATGCGCTATTTTTAGCGATAAAATGCCTGAAATACGCCTCAGTGTGAAAGGGGCCTAAGAAAAATGTATAAAAAGTTTGGTCGATAGTTATTAGTGTAGCGGCCTCACCCCATCTCCTTTGTCTAGGGGTATGTCACACGACAGGGTGAGATGCGCTACGGCCCATGTCCTCCCCATAGCTGTGGGTGAGGTGAAGGCCAGTACCAGATATTTCCTCGGGCCTATGTGCTTTTGTTTGGAATCAAGTCCCGCTGTGTCAACACTTCCCTCTGCTCCCATTAACCAGAGTTCCACACACCGATCACAGTCCAACTCTTGTTTTATTGTATGTCTCACAATAAACAGTGCTTCAGTAGCCAACTGGTTGCGACTTGATAACATTTTTGATACGGGGAATGAGCAGGTCGAGGCACTATCCTGGTTATCAGCTAAACCACTGCGATCTCGCCAGCAGTTACTATAGCATTAGCTAGAAAGGATTTAGAACTTGAGAGTCTCTACCAGCAACTCAAGAGAACGTAGATAGGAGTACCCTCGCTGCGCTGCGGCCCCTGTCAGGGGAAGATGTCCCTCCAAGGGAGTTACCAGAGGCCCATCCGTCACTGGGTTGATGCTGCTCCAGACTCTCCGAATGGGTAACCTCCTCGGCCTCCTCACCTCAGACATGGGCCCCATCCACCTCAGGGACCCTCGGACTTCTCCACCCTCGCGGGACCCAGTCGAAGTCACTGGGCCCCAGGCCTCCTGGTTTAGTACCTCACCCCAGGCTGAAGGTGCCTGGGATGGACTCCAACTCCATTCCGGTCAGGCCTAGGGCGCTGGGCCGGAATCCGGAACCGCCCGCACCCAGGCCTAAGGTGCCCGCGTGAAGAAGATCCTCCTGAAGACCTCATGGCTAGGGCGTTTCCCCCTTTTATCTCCTCCCATCTACACCACGGCAGGTTCCCCGCCCTCGCCGTACCATCTCCGGAAAGGGACAAAAAGGGTAGCACTGGGATGGCCAATCTACCTTGAGCCTCCAGGTACCCCGCCACCCAGAGGCCAAGGAGATTACACCATCCAATCCTCCACGAATACAAATGGTCCACTATTCCCATACTTACACACCTGAGGGTCCCACCTAAAATTTAGAGACCCCGCTACATTAGTATCAATAGACCGCAGCTGCAGCAGTGAAATCTCAATTTTATTCACCACAAAGTCTTAGAGTTATTATAAATAATGTACAATGCATATTTCCCTCTGATGTATGTTAGGAATTACAATATTACCTTGTAGCTGTAGTCTTTGAGCTTTGGTGGAATCTCAAGTGTACTCGTCAGTCAAAGTCCAAAATTATATCAAACATTTCTGTAAATATCGTTTTTTTAAGTGTGGAAGAGTAAGGCCCCTTTCACACGGGACGGATCAGTAAAGATCTGTCCCGTGAACCTCCGCTTGCTCAGCGGGGATCGCTCCGTTGATCCCCGCTGAGCCAGCGGATGACTGGGCGGTCCCCGCACACTGTGCAGGGACCGCCCTGCCAGAGCGCTGCTCTCCCCTATGGGGGATCGGATGACGACGGACCGTAGAGTCCGCTGTCATCCGATCCACCAGACGGATGGAAAAGTAGGGTTTTCCTCCGTCACACTTTGGCGGATCGGAGCGGGTCGGATGTCAGCGGACATGTCACCGCTGACATCCGTGGCTCCATAGACCTCCATGGAGCATCCGTTCAGGTCCGCCTAAAAAACTGACAGGCGGATCTGAACGGACCGTCCGTGTGAAAGAGCCCTTAAAGACCATCAGGTTATTTCTTATGTCTGTGTTCCCCAAGGATATTTCCCTTTGCTTCCTGCCTCAGAGACATGACAGTAAGTGGAAATCTCCCCAAAGTGAGGGGAAATGGCACTTTTGAGATTCATTACTAAATGGGTGTCCCTGTGGGGGGGAAAAATAAAAAATAAAAAAAATTCACAAAATTAGATTTTTGCCATTTTGACCCAGTGACAGTGGTCACCATGACTGATATTGGTGGATTTCCACAATGGGGACAGACAGCAGAAACGATGCGAGAAAGGTTTCAATACTTCCTGGTTTTATTCTAACCTAGTCCTATTCTAAAGAATTCCAACTTGGTTCTGACTAGAATATTGTTTGGGACAGCTTGGCATTTTCCTTTTCATAACTATGCAGCTGCTGTGTGGGCTGTAACATACTGTTGTAGCATTACCAGTGTGCGGCAAAAGTATGGGCAGCAGTACAGGCGACTTCCCATCTGCTACCAGAACAAAAATATGTCAACCTGAATGTGTATCCACCATTCGGGAGAAGCTTTGTATTTTTTTGTATTTATGAATAGAAGAACTTCCTCCGATTGGCTGAGTTGGAGAGGCGGGTGGATAACGTCATGATATACACCTTGGCCAACCTAAGGCAGCCTTGTATTTATTGATAAGTACAAGGTTTTACCCAAAAAGGAGGAGACCTATTAAGCCCAGCCCATTTTGTTTTGATAGCAGACAAAAAGTTACCCATACCACTGCCAGGGCACAGCGCCGCATATTATATGTAGCAAATGTTACAAAAGTATGTTACCGCACACACACACAGTGACCACATGGTGAAGAAAATATCAGTCTGGGCCAAGGTGGACTATGAAAGACTTCTCAGTACTCCTAGTTTTGTATGCGAGAGACAGCAAGTAGTTTGTAGTATTGAGAAAACAGTCTTCCACAGTCAATAGATTCAACTTTTCCTTGGCAGCCTTAACTTGATTGGTCCACAAGTCATACCAGAAAAAGTGCTTTAGAATGTCTCGATAGTCCAAATAACTATTTTCACATACGGCAACCAGAATACAAAAACCAATTGCAATTTAAGGGTCAGGAAATCCTGAGATTTACTTTTGACCCATCGCTAAGTCCCTGATGAAGGGGTGTTTCCTCACCCCCGAAACGTGTTTGTTGTCTTTAGTTTTCCCAACACCATATGTACAAATAAAGCGACTTGGACATTTGAGACGTTTGGTTCTTTTTCTGGTACAACTACTTCTGAAAATCGGTTGTCCACTATATTTTGGGGGTGCCCTTCTTTGTGGAGAGCTGTCAAATGCAAGCCATCTGGCACGAATAGAGATTTGCTTCTTCCAACTAAAGGATTGTAGTCAAGCTCCTCTACATTTCTTTGCGTTTGAATGGGGACACTAGAAGGAGAATGAGGAAGTTAACAGCACAGGGAAGTTTATTCCCAATGGCCCTTTGAGGTACTCACTGAATTCCATGTCAGACTTCTTCCTGCCATCCCCTATGGCCTAATGGGGTACACTGCCTTTATTCTACTACAAAAATGGCCAATGACTCTCAAAGTGCCAGCCCCCATTAGAAATGTTAATTCCCCTCTTGTAGACAGGAAGACACTTCTGCATGTATCTGCTATACATTACTAGATGGGAATCCTCTCACAAAAAAACTATGCTGTAAATCATCAAGACTGGGGAAAAGGTTAGCGCTTTCCACATGGTCTACATCAGGGATATGCAATTAGCGGACCTCCAGCTGTTGCCAAACTACAAGTCCCATGAGGCATAGCGAGACTGACAGCAGCAAGCATGACACCCACAGGCAGAGGCATGATGGGACTTGTAGTTTTGCAACAGCTGGAGGTCCGCTAATTGCATATCCCTGGTCTACATTAATACAGGATTTAAAATTTTGACCATAGATTCGGTACATTTTTACGGGCCTTTAACAACTTGACGACCAGCCGCCGCAGATCTATTGCGCGAATCGTCGTACGGGTACGGCGCTCCATGCAAAGGCTTTAGCAGGCACGCGCCCGTGGCACGTCACCAGAGCCAATGCGTGTGGCCAGCGGCCACGATGTCCACTGGCCACCCGCGATCGCTTCACAGAGAGCCAGAACAGGGATCTGCCAGTGTAAAGGGGATGTAAACAAAAGCAGATCCCCGTTCTGACAGGGAGCTGATCACCATTACTGGTAAAAAATAAATAAAAATGCCATAAATATATCCCCCATTTTGTTGACGCTATAACTTTTGCGCAAACCATTATACGCTTATTGCGTTTTTACCAAAAATATGTGGAATACATATTGGCCTAAACTGATGAAGAAATGTATTTTTTTTTGGGATATTATAGCAAAAAAATATATCGTTTTTTTATTCGCAGTGTGCAGCAGCACAGACTCAGTCTCCCACTTACAACAGTCTTCAGCTACGGCTCGGCTCCCGGCACGGTGTGGCGGTGACATCTTCACTTACCTCGAGTAGGCGCACCGCACAGCCTGCCCTGCCAGACCCGCCCACTGGCGCAGAGCAAAAATCAAATACAATATCCGATCATATTGACATGGGCATCTCCGGGAACAGCGCATGCGCAGTTCTGAGCCGAGCACAGCCATTTTTACTGGCACTTTTCTCCTGCTACAGGCATTTACGGGCAGGAGAAAAGTGCCCTGTTTTTACGGGCTGCCCGTAAAAATACAGATGGTTGGCAACACTGCATTATACACGCACACTCTTAATTGAAAAATTTGTTGAAACATTACATAAATGTACATACACTGGCAAGAATATTTAAATAAAGCTGATCACATTTACTAATCTTAAATGTGTTTAAAAAAATATATAAATATTGTATATTGGCTCAACTATAGTGACTGACTATGCTGCATTTTAGTAGACCACGCTGCCAGGGTGTTGGGTTTTCCCCATCACAGCATCCCTTCTGTGAAACACAAGACCTCTAACCATGCCCACTATAAATCCATCTGTTCACCTTCCGTGTATTGTTTACTTAATTACCAGCCACACATAAAACACGGCTACAAAAAGCCAAGTTGTTATGACCGAGCCTCACAAGATCATGGCTGGTATAAGATCTCAGTTACTGAGTAACCACATCAAACGGATAGAATGACAAACAAGGCAGTGTAGGGATTAATCAAACAAAAACACATTACAATAAAGAAAACATATTTAATCACTCTAATGCGGAGCTCTATAGTTCCACAGCCAACAAAGGAAAGCACCTGTTCTACAAAACATGAGAATACGACTGAACAAGGAGTCTGCTGGCACCGCACTCAATCCTCTCTAGGTTTTGCTTGAAAATCTGTGATTAATAAGGAATCTGTACCTTCAATGTCATATAAGGCACAAAGTCTCCCAACACATAAAACTACACTATATCACCATTAATCACGTTTTAACCCCTTTATGACCAGGGCATTATTTTGTTATTCAGCACTGTGCTACTTTAACTGGCAATTATGTGGTCATGCAACACTGTACCCAAATTTAATTTTTATCTTTTCACACAAATAAAGATTTTCTTTTTGTGGTATTTGAGCACCACTGGGTTATTTTGTATTGTATAAAAATGTATTTAAAAATAAAAATAGTTTCTACTTTGTTATAAAAAAATATCAAATAATATATATAGGCAATTTGTTGGAGGGAGCTGGTTGATGCCCCAGTTGAAGTACTTGTGTACGAAATGCGTCGGGCTTGGTTCACCACTCCACTTATTGCCCTATCTTTTGTACTGTGATCACTTTAAAAAAATTGTCGCTTTTCCAATAAACCCACATTTACCCGCACCATTTGAGCGCCTCTTTATTTTCCCTTTCTTTCATGATTGTGGGTGATCGAGTTGCTGCTTGGAGGTCTTTTCCATCATTCCATCCTTCAGTCCTGAAAAGGATTCCTAGGTTGGAGGTAATTTTGTCATCACTTGAAGACCACAGGGATATCCAGTGAATCCAGAGTTTCTTTGACGTTGGGATTCCCTTGCAACGAATGACCATCTGCGATTCATGTGGTACATCCAGAGTCTTCCTGCCAGCTGATGCGACTTGCCATTGGGATTTCATACGCTTTAACGATCTGCCTGATAAGTAGATCCATCCGTTCCGGTAAGAGTATTCTCCCTTACTCCTTTGTCTGAAGGTTTATAAGATGACCGATATTGTCACACGTCTGGTTCTGAACATCACAATCCACGGTGTTTGAACTGACTTTATGTGGACTTAAAATTTGATTTTACACTGAGCACTTTATGACACCTTTCACTTGGTGCGATTCAGTTTTTAGCGCTGCATTTTAGTTATAAAGAATATATACTGGAATTTCTGCTGCTATAGATGCTATACTTTAAATGGCGGTAATCAGCACTTTATAGTGGGACTGTGATAGGGTGGCAGGCAATTTGGCACTAATAAGACACTGGCTGGGAGGGTCAATAACTGACATGGACATTATTAGTGTACAGTATTATCAGTGATCACTGTATGAGTGTCACTGACAGTAATGAGACTGGCTGGGAAGAGGTTAACATCTAGGAGCAATTAAGGGATTAACTGAGTGCCTAACAATGTGCAATGTGCTCTGCTTTTACCTTTATCTGGCTGTTTTTGCTTTCTGCTTTTCAGGGATTAGAAACAGCCAGTTTGCTGTTCCTACGCACACAGAGTTGCATACAGCCAATCAGCAAGTCTCAGCTGAAATCATTGGCTGAAATCTGCTGCCAAACTTGTGCCATATCCAATCACAGCTCGGGTTTGCCGGGGGCACGCAAAACCCAGAAGGCGGCAGGTCACATACATGTATGCGAGACTGTGCCTGTACCTGCCACCCGCAGTATATTTACTGTAAGTGGTTGGCAGGTGGTTAAAGCATTATTAAACCCAAAAACAAAAATGTCAAATATTGCAGCTCATCAATACTTAAATGTGTAGTTGCATTCGTTTTGTTTTTTTACGTGTTTTTTCCCCCTTTTATTTTTACCAGGTGATCTGATTAGTAACAAAATTCCGGTCTTAACCTGGACATAAAACTGTTCGAAATTTTGTCAGTCCAGTGGGGGAGCGTTGGGGAGGGAGAATAGAGGACTCGGTTCATTTTATTTCCTGAACTAAGGCTGGCCATACATTATAATTTTCTTGTACAATTTTCCTTCAGATTTACCTAAACCGTATAAATAGGAGGTCAAAGCTAAACACTTTCAATTTGCATGCAAATCAGGCAGGCTTTTACTGGACAGCTTGTTTTTTTTTTAAACAGAAGTTGAAAAAAATATTTTTCTCACTTGCCTTTAAATTCTATGGGCAGATTAATATAAACTGTGCATCTATTTACATGTTTTTACCGCCAATTTCGCAAGTTTAGGTGCAAAACACTTTTTAGAACTAGACAGATTCCTAGGCAGTTGGAAATGGACAACTTACATCTGCCCAAAGACTTAAAGCGGTAATTAACTGCTGCAGGAAAAAAAAAAACACACACACACACACACACACACACACACGACCGGTTTTCTCGTCAAGAAACGACAAGAAAACTGCTGGGAGAGCTTTCTTGCCGAGAAAACCGTTCGTGTGTATGGTTTCTCGTCGAGATTCCCGGCAGTTTTCTCGACGACAAAAATAGAGAACCTGCTCTCTATTTTCTCGTCAGGATTCTCATCGGCCTGTTTCCCGACGAGAAAACCGGTCGTGTGTATGCTTTTCCGAGTCTTTAAAAAATTACGCATGCTCAGAATCAAGTAGAAGATGGGAGCGATCCTTCTGGTAAAACTAGCGATCGTAATGGAGATAGCACATTCGTCACGCTAAAACGAACTGAAAGCACGAAGACTGAAAAGCGCGAATCGTCTCTCCCCAAACTTTTACTAAAACACGTGGTAACACAAGATCAGAAAAAGCCGCCCAAGGGGTGGCGCCATTGGAATCGAACTTACCCTTTATACTGCCGTCGTATGTGTTGTACGTGACCGCGCTTTACAACAACGAGATTTGGAATTGACAGGGTGTATGCAAGGAAAGCTTGACAAGAATCTCGTTGAGAAAAACAACGTTTTTTTACGACGAGATTCTCGGTCGTGTGTACGAGGCTTAAGTGTAAGACAATGGCATAATGTGCTAGTATGCATCATATATAATAAAAAATATTATTAATAAAGGGGGCTTTACTACCGCTTCTAGCTAGCCATAAGCGGTTTATTTTATTTTTCAGCTAGCAGGCTGAATGGAAAAAATAAATAAAAATAAAACACAAGAGCCATCAAGACAAACAAGGTGGATGGAAGAAAAGAATTGCCTCTCCCCATCCCCCTTACCCCAACAGGACATTCTCTTCTGGCAGCGGAATACACCGCTGACTGAGAAAAATCTTTCAACATGTCCCTTCATCAAGTCCAATTAACAAGACACACTGATTGAAATCCGGCTCATCCCTGCTGCTGGTGATCTTCCATTCAGATAGGCCTGAAAGATTGACAGGTGGATCCGATTGGAATACTAGTCTTAAAAAAAGGCCAAAGGCCTGGTTCACACTTGTCCGACAAACGCTCCGACATTGGGAGCTCATGTCGCATGACGTGTGAAAATCAATGTTTCCCTATGAGAGCCGTCTTAACTGGTCCGACACAAGTCGGTCCGACATTAAAAATGCTCCCTGTACTACTTCTGTCCGACTTTGATCCTACTTCAGCCCATTGAATATCATTGAAGTCGGATCAAAGTAGGATCCTTGTCCTAACCATCCGACATTTGACATCCGACATGGTGATTACAGCAGCAGTAAAAGGAATTTATCTCACCCTGGGATTGTTTTGATTGGTCAAAGGACAAGTCAGACTAGCACAATGTCGGATCAAAGTAGTATCCTGTTCATGAATGTCGGATGGATGTCGGACCAATGTAGGATCAATGTAGGACTGATGTCGCAGAGCAAAGTAGGATGAAAGTCGGATGAATGTCGTGTCGTATCAGTGTGAACCCAGCCTAAGGCTGGGTGCTGAGGCAAGGCCAAACGGGAGGGCCACAAACTGGTAGTGGTTCTTCCCGATAGCAAATCGCAGAAACCTCTGGTGTCTGGAGTATATGGGGACATGCAGGTATGCGTCCTTGATGTCCAAGGAGGCCAGAAAGTCCCCCGGATGGAGAGCCATGACTACAGATCGAACCGACTCCATCCGAAATCTTTGTACTTTCACAAAGCAATTGAGGGCTCTGAGATCCAAGATTGGACAAACCCCCTCCTTCGGCACAATGAACAGATTTGAGTAAAAACCCTGACCCCGTTCCTGTTCTGGAATAACTACCCCGCGTTCCAGTAGACGCTTACGTGCAGTAAAGGAGGGCCCTTGCCCTTGGCGTGGTCCCTTACCCTTGCTAGTTTGGGGAAGCAAAGTGCTTTTACCTCCTGTGGCATCCTTGATGATGTCATCCAGAGAAGCCCCAAAAAGTCTGTTGCCCTTAAAAGGCAGATCCAGGGCTTTCTTGGAAGTCTGGTCCGCAGACCAGCCCTTTAGCCAGATCAGGCGGCGTATTGCTACTGCATAAACCGAAGCTCTTGACAGCAGGGGAATAGTATCCATGTCTGACTCGCAGACAAACTTAAGGCCCTGGACCAACTGGTCGGCCAATGTTATCTCATTAGGAGGAGCATCTCGCTCCTTTAACTCCTGGAGTAGCAATTTTGCCCATTCAGTAAGTGTCTGAGACACTAGGGCCCCCGCCAATGCCGGGCGTACTGCCGAGCCTACCACTGAGTATAGGTAGCGAGCGAGTGCTTCAGCCTTCTTATCCACAGGGTCCTTGAAAACAGGAGCCCCTTCTACTGGAATAGTGGTGGCTCTATTAAGTCTGGACACCGAAGAGTCCACTATAGGGGGAGAGGTCCATATCTTCAGAAAACTCTCCTCAAAGGGGTACCGTACTGCAAACCTCTTTGGGGCTGTAAAGACCCTCAGTGGGTTCTCCCATTCCTTGTATAAGAGTTTGTCAAAATAAGACACACAAGGGAACACCTTAGCAGTGCGGGCAGGTTTACGAAAACCAAAGGGGACTGGAGTATCTGCTACTTCTGCAGTATTTTCCAACTTTAGCGTATCCCGCACTGCAGTAATAAGGTCAGATACCAAAGCTGTCTCGCGTACTGACCTGGACTTGGAGTCCTCCTCACTGTCCGATCGGTCACGGTCTGCAGTCTCTGATGCATCAGAATCTGGGCCATGAGCCGTAGCTGGACCTGGTTCTGCATCAGAAATATCCCCAGAAGATTGCAGGGGACGGGGGCGTTTATTACCCCCTGTATTCCCGTGTGCTGCTTCCACCCTGGCAGCAAACGCCTCTAGGATTGCCGACATAGCGTCCATAGACACCTCAGGGACACCAGCTGCTAAATCTGGTGTTTCAGGGGAGAAGACATCTGGCTCAGATGCCATGCTGACCACACGCTGACACTCACAGGGCTCCAGGCAAGATATCAATAGGCCACCCTTCTGTGCTGCAGAGAGGCTGGGTCACCCAGAGGACTCACCACCCTGGATAGGTACTGCTATGCTGCCGTGTGCTGCGCCTGTGATGCTGTCCCTCTGCTGCTGTGTCAGTCTGCTTCTTTTATCAGCACTTCCTGTTTGAATTTTCGCGCCAGTGTAATGCACCCTAGAGGCCGGAGGCTCTCGCAAAATGGCTGCCAAAAACAACTGTATGGAAGATAATGTGGGCTCCAAGAAAATGGCCGCGGAGCCGAAGATAGAGGTCAAGCAGCCGTAGCCCACAAAAAGATGGCCGCCGAATGGCAATCTATACATACAGGGTGGACAAACATGGCCGCCGATCACCTGATAGGGGCCAGTGGGTGTGGCCGAACCACAGGAAGATGGCCGCCGGGCAGTCACAAGAGGCCAAACTTGGCATGGACCACCTCAAAATGGCCGCCAACAGCATGGAGGAGGAAGGACACACACACACACACACACACACACGCAGAGATGACATTTCTTTTAAATGTTAGTTACAGCCAGCCCCGCTCCAGTGGGACCCCTTAGGTGACCCCCAGCAACCTTTAGCTAGAAGACCAGGGAGGAGGGAAAGGCAGGGAGAGAGGGAAGAAAGGGGCCACAACCACTTACTTGATCTCTCCAGGAATGTCCAGCTAAATCACCCAGCCGAGGCAGGGGAGTTTTACTTACCTATCCTGCATGTATTATGCTGGAAGAAATTCCAAACAGATCATCGTCCACGCACGGAAGGTGACTGTTGGCCAGGCATGCTGTGATTGGACCCAGAAGGGACGATCATATGTATGCCCTGGAGCATGACGCTCACCGGACAGGCTGCTGCGACTCGGCCGTAAGGTCAGCCGAAGCTGAGCGGTCCGATGCAGGCCCTGGAGCGTAGGCTCACCGGCCACCCGTGGAGCGACGGGCATGTCGTGGAAAACCCAGCGCGTAGCTAGGGTCGGCACACGCTCGATGGCCGAAACTGGGGAGACTACAAGGATCGAGGATCCAGCCTGTCACCCAGTCGGCAGATGATCGAAGATCGCAGGAAACAACAAATATATAAATAATTTTTTTTTATATATATATATATATATATATATATATATATATATATATATATATATATATATATATATATATATATATATATTTATATTTTTTTTTTTTTTTTTTTTTCCCCCGGACCAATGGGCCCGAAGGGAGCCATGTCCTACTCCTTGCTAGACAGAAAAAACTGATCTGCGAGATGCAGACTGAGAGGTTATACCCAGAGGGTCCGCCCCCTGGGCGGTACTGTAGAAGGTGTGATGCAACACTTTTTACAAGTTTTTCTGCCTAGTCACTCCTAATTAACGGATAATACCCACTTTGTCAATAGAGAAGCTGTGTCGGTCCATGGACGAAAGAGTAATTCCTTTTACTGCTGCTGTAATCACCATGTCGGATGTCAAATGTCGGATGGTTAGGACAAGGATCCTACTTTGATCCGACTTCAATGATATTCAATGGGCTGAAGTAGGATCAAAGTCGGACAGAAGTAGTACAGGGAGCATTTTTAAATGTCGGACCGACTTGTGTCGGACCAGTTAAGACGGCTCTCATAGGGATTCATTGATTTTCACACGTCATGCGACATGAGCTCCTAATGTCGGAGCGTTTGTCGGACAAGTGTGAACCAGGCCTCAAGGCAAGGAAGTTACTGCTGCTATGTGGGGTTTTTTGTTTTTGTTTTTTGGAGGTATTCAGGACAAGAAAGTTTTTTTTTTTTTTTTGTTTTTTTTTTTAACTGGGGCCAAACAAACTATACCATTCACACATTCTTGTTTATTAACATGGTTGGAGGAGATGAACAAGACCATGACCACCAGGTCTGTAGCCTGACTAGGGTGACCACATTTCCAAACTACCATTCAGGGACACCCTCCCTTCCCAAAAATCAGCTTGTGCTGTAACGAATCACAGCACATTGATTGGACACAAAAGGCAGGATTTATAATTTCTCCAATCACAAGCAGGGGGCGGGGATTGTGTTCCTCTAGGCATTCCGGACCAGGACAAGTACTGTCAGTGAGTAAAACAGTGATGTGGAGGCATTTTTTTGGGGGCATCAGATTGGCCCATGGGGTGGCTGTTTCAGTTTCATTCCGGGACACTGTATTGTACTGAAATGAAGGTGCCCGGGACAGACCTGCAAAATGCGGGACTGTCCCGGGCAATCCAGGACACGTGGTCACCCTAAGCCTGACAGAAGCCATGATCAAAATTTCCCAACACTTCATGGCTTAACCCAGCCAGCTCTCATTCCCCAGTGAGAAACTCTACTCATAACTATTTGAAAGGAGCACCAACATAAAAATAATTCTTTCTAACCCTTATCTCGTTTTCAGGTGGTCATTGACAGAACTGAATGCACTCACTGGACAGTTACTGGTTGGTCTGTGATATACCAACATATCTTTTAATACCAATGCTTGGTATGCCATATTTTTGGTTACAGTCTGAAAAAGACAATAATGAGGACTATGGGTGAAGCCAGGCCTCATTTACAATCCACACGTAGGTAAATGGTGGAGACACTGTGTACAAGGGCCCAGACCTCATTAAACTAGTGCTTCTTTCATTTTTTTTTTTTTTTTTTTAAACATTTGACGGTGGAATACCTATTCGCACATTTAGTTTAGCTATGTGCCCTATTCACATTTAAATGGGACATGGCTCAATGGCCACGACTTCATATAATATCACTGTGGACTTAAATTAAATTACAAAATTCTGTTAGAACAAAAACAAATCAATCTTACATGATACAGTTTATGCACATTTGTCAATATATGGACCCTGAAGATTAATTACAACTTGCTAATCAACTCCCTCAGTCAATAGGTTTTTCATACATATAAAAAAATATATCTTTATTTAGAAAACAAGGAGGGACTAAAACAGATATTTCAATAGAACATTTAAATGGTGTGGTAAAATTTCCATTTTGGTAGAATCACTGTACATCACACATGGCTTAAAAGTGGTTGTAAACCCACTTTGTAAACAAACACCTACAGGTAAGCCTACATTAAGGCTTACCTGTAGGTGCATGAAATATCTCCTTAACCTACACAGTTAAGGAGATATTTGCATTTAAATCCGGCGTCAATGACGTCACACGCATGCGCACTAGCGGGCCGGCTTAGTAGCCGGATTTCTGAATGGAGTTAGCCAGCCCAAGCGCGCATGCGTGTGACGTCATCGCCGCTCCGGGGCCAATCACAGCGCCGGAGCGGCGATACATGGAAGGCAGAGGGGAGCAAGATGGCAGCCGCGACGGAGGTGACCGAGCACTGCTTCGGGGGCTTCGATCTCAGGTAAGGGATTCATAATGAGTTAGTATGCTACGCATACTAGCTCATTATGTCTTTATTTTGCAGATTTTTTTTTTTTTTTTTAAATACAAAGGCCAGGGGGGGGGGTTACAACCACTTTAAGGCCCATACACACGATCAGACTTTGACAACGGTCCAACGGAGGTGTTTTATCGGACAATCCGACCATGTGTATATGCTCCATCGGACAATTGTTTTCGGTTTTTCAACGGACAAATGTTCGCCGTGTATGCTCTCAAAATTTCCAGCAAATGTCCGATGGAGGATAATCCGATCGTGTGTACACAAGTCCATCGGACTAAAGTCCAAAGTACAAACACGCATGCTCAGAACCAATGCTAAAGATCAGACAATAGCAGAAGTTGCCCAAAGGATGGCGGTAAAGAGCTAAAAAACCACGTGATTTGGTGAATGTTGGCTGAAAAAGTTCTGCCGTGTGTATGCAGAACAAGTTCACGGCCAACGCCCCTTCGGACCAAAATCCACAGAAAAGTCAGATGGCAGTCCGATCGTGTGTATGAGACTTAGGAATATATTGGCTAAAGAAATCACTCTCAACTGAAAACACATTTCATTGACGGATGGGTCCACATTATATGGGTTTCATTTTATCATCGAGTACCCACAGAAAGCCAAGGGCTCGTTCACATGGGCAGTAGCACTTGTAAACCTCTAAAAAGTGATCTGCGGTGGAATTGCAGGTTGAGCACCAGGGTTCTAAAGTTAAAAAGCAAATAAAAAAAATGCAAGACCAAACAAAAAAAAAACACTTGAAAAAAAATATACTTCACCACCCACTAATGATATTTTCTGTAAATGTATTCTGAAGTAATAAATCAGATATATGCCTCGGCTACCTACACTAACCACACACTGTGTAACAACATACCAATACAGAGAAGATATTCACTACTGAGCCTGACTTGTACCCTAAGGACAGAAATCTGTCACTTTGTAAAAAGGAATTTCAAGTCACCTCTTCTAGCTGAGGGCAATGTGCTAAAGATCCTGTGTTGTATAAATCGGCGCTGAATATTTCATCACAGAGTTCGTTTTAAAACGCCTAAAAAGAAGGGAAGGTTTTATTAGCAGCGTTTCTACTGAAAACTGAAACAAAACAATAAACTTAGGCCCCAATGAGCGGAGCTTCTTTGGTTGTTTTTTGGGCATTTTGGCATGCTTTTCAGAATTCAGGGTTTTTTTTTAGCCATTGGAAAGTCAATTACTAGGCAAGAAAACATGTGCCTTACACAGTTTCACATGCCTGACGAAGGGGGTCCTACGTGACTCCGAAACATTGTACTACTCTCGTGACGTCACGTGATCATGTATTAAACAATTCACTTGGACGCTTCCTTGTTGATCCATGGTGTTCTGGCAAACATTTTCCTTACACAGTTTTTAGGTGCCCTCATTGGAGGTTTTTTAGGGCCAAACACATGACTCTGCCCCAAAAAGGAGCTCATGTACTTTTTTCAAAACACCACCACACTCAGTTATTCATATAATGGAAATCCAAGTGTCACGCGTTTAAGCACTTTTGGTGAAGCTTTAGGCCTGGTTCACACCTATGCATTTTTTTTTGTGCGTTTTCAGTTTTGCAGAAACACACTACAGTCCATTTAACATGGTTTCTATGGGTCACGTTCACATCTATGCATTTTATGGAAAGGGCCAGTGACTTTGTTTTGGTTTTTGGTTCCATAGGACTTCAATGGATCAAAAATGTGTATTGAAAAATGCACCTGGCATATATATGCAAACTGCATAGCTCCCAACTGTCCCTGATTAGGAGCAATGTCCTTCTGTCCCTCATTTCGGTCAGATCTATATAGATGTATATGTAGCGGGTATTGCCTTTTAAATCCCTCAGAGACTACATTACCCAGTACACAGAGGCGGCTCTAGGCTTTGTGAGGCCTTAGGCAAATCTTAGTCATGAGGCCCCACTCACTTTCACAATGGGAAAAGACTGTACAACATGATACAAGAGATGGTCTTGCGGTAATGACAAGCAAAATGTCACCTGGCTAACACCACGTTGCTGCAGCAGCCACCAAACACTAGAGCCACAAACAGAGTGCAGACAGGTGATCCTTCTATACACTCCTCCATCCCCTACAAGCAGGAGAAGCTGACACATTCGCTTTGAGTGCCCTGCAGTGTATTCTGGGAGGTGTAGTCTCTGCAGAGCACAGGCACCGGCGGGGCAAGTCTACTGTGTGGTGTACAACTCCTGCCATGCAATGTGGTGCAGGCTTTGGGAGAAGGCTAGGACGGCAGTAGAGCCTGCTGTTGGATGCAGTTGATGAGATGTTCTCCGTTTGAGGGAGGTGTTACAGCTGGCTGGAACCTCCATGGCTTTACACAAGTGTGTGTTCGTCTGCTCCCTCCGCCAGCTTGGGGACACAGGGGCATCTTTAATATTGATTGGACCCAGGGCAAACATTTTCCTGCCCACCCCACTCCACCCCTACCAATTAACCTCTCCACGCCAACATCCCAAAAAACAAAACACGCACATAGACTTATCTTAAAAAAAATGGTCTCACATTTACTGATTGCTCCAGGCTCACTGATTGGTTGTTAGAGAACATCATTACCACTCACTGATTGGTTGCTAAAGGTTACTGCACAATATTACCACTCACCCATTGGTTGCTAGAGTTTACTGCACATCATTACAGTTTACCCATTGGTTCATAGAGGTTACTATACGTCATTACCGCTCACTGATTGGTTGCAAGAGGTTACTGCACATTATTACAGCTCACTGATTGGTTGCTATAGGTTACTGCTTATCATTATCACTCACTGATTTGTTGCTAGAGGTTACTACAAATTTATACTGCTCACTGATTGGTTGCTATGGGTTACTCATCATCATCGCTCACTGATTGTTTGCTAGAGGTTACAGCACATCATTACCGCTCACTGGGTGGCAGGGCAGTATTGTGGTGTGTGATGCAAATGTTGGGTTAAAGTTGGTTGGATGACAGGATGCAGTTTGTGGTGATGTGGCAGCATTGGGGTGAGAGGCTGAGATATCTCCCATATAATGATAGGAAGTAGGGTGATAGGATGCTAGAGGTGGGGTACAGGAGGGATGAGGATGATAATGACAGGAGGCAGGGTGGTAGGATGCCAGAGAAGGGGTACAGGGGGATGATAATGACAGGGGGTGGAGTGGTAGGAGGCCAGAGGTGGGGTAGAGAGGAATGATGGGGATGTTGATGACAATGGACGGAGTGGTAGGATGTCAGCAAAGGGGGATGATGATGACAGTGGGTGGGGTGGTAGGAAGCTGTCAGTGGGGTACAGGGGGATGATGATGATAATGATGGGGGTAGGGTGGTTGGATGCTAGAGGTGGGCTACAGGGGGATGTTGATGACAGGAGGCAGGGTGGTAGGATGTCAGAGGTGGGGGTATAGGGATGATGATGATGATAGTGGGTGAGGTGGTAGAAAGCAGGCGGAGGAGTACAGGGGGATGAAGATTACAGGGGGTGGGATGGTAAGAAACTGGCAATGGGGTACAGATGGGATGATGATGGTGGGGGTGGGGCGGTAGGAAGCTGGCAGTGGGGTAGTGGGGGATGAATATTACAGGGGGTGGGGTGGTAGCAGGCTGGCGGGGTGGTGCAGGGGGGATGAAGATGACGGGGTGGGTTAGTAGGAGGCTGGCAGAGCAGTGCAGGGGGGATGAAGATGACATGGGTGGGTGGAAGGAGCGGGAAGAGCGGTGTAGGGGGATGAAGATGACAGGGGGTGGGGTGGTAGGAGGCTGGCAGAGCGGTGGAGGGGGGATGAAGATGACAGGGGGTGGGTGGGTGGAAGGAGCTGGCAGAGCAGTGCAGGGGAATGAAGATGACAGTGGGTGTGGTGGTAGGAGGCTGGCAGAGAGGTGCAGGTGGGATGAAGATGACAGGGGGTGGGTGGAAGGAGCTGGTGGTGCAGGGGGGGTGAGGATGACAGGGGGTGGGTGGAAGGAGCTGGCGGTGCAGGGGGGTGAAGATGACAGGGGGTGGGTGAGTGGAAAGAGCTGGCGGTGCAGGGGGATGAAGATGGCAGGGGGTGGGGTGGTAGGAGGCTGGCAGTGAGGTGCAGGGGGGATGAAGATGACAGGGGGTGGGTGGAAGAAGCTGGCGGTGCAGGGGGGATGAAGATGACAGGGGGTGGGTGAAAGGAGCTGGCAGTGCAGGGGGGATGAAGATGACAAGGGGTGGGTGAGTGGAAAGAGCTGGCGGTGCAGGGGGATGAAGATGGCAGGGGGTGGGGTGGTAGGAGGCTAGCAGAGAAGTGCAGGGGGATGAAGATGACAGGGGGTGGGTGAGTGGAAAGAGCTGGCGGTGCAGGGGGATGAATATGGCAGGGGGTGGTAGGAGGCTGGCAGAGAGGTGCAGGGGGGATGAAGATGACAGGGGGTGGGTGGAAGGAGCTGGCGGTGCAGGGGGATGAAGATGACAAGGGGTGGGTGGAAGGAGCTGGCGGGGCAGGGGGGGATGAAGATGACAGGGGGTGGGTGAGTGGGAAGAGCTGGCGGTGCAGGGGGATGAAGCTGGCAGGGGGTGGGGTGGTAGGAGGCTGGCAGAGAGGTGCAGGGGGGATGAAGATGACAGGGGGTGGGGTAGTAGGATACTAGGCACAGGGGTTTATGATGAGGATAGAGATGACGACAGGGGGTAAGTTGGTAGGAAGCTTACAGTGGGAAGTATGATGACAGAAAGTAGGGTGGTGGTATGCCAGGAACAAGGGATGATGAGAATGATTATGGCAGGGGGTCAGTAGGTGACATCATATGCCGGAGGATGGCATAATGCCAGCTGTGTGTGTAAGGTCGCTTGGGAGGTACTACACTACAGGATGCTGTCTGTCAGTATCGTGCGGGACCATTAGACAGTACCTGTAGCAGACTGTGGCCGACTGGCTCCTCGATGATTGTCAGGCGCCAGCTCTGAGACCGTCCATCGGAGGAGAGAGCAGAGAAGCACAACCCCTACGGCCATTATCCACGCTCTGCACATGGCTGGCAGGAGACTTGCAGAGCGCGGCAGAAGGGGGGGAGCCGGGGGAGGGGAGTACGTGCAGCCGTCCACTGACCACGAGACCTTCAGGCAGCGCTCAAGTGGTCAGTCAGTTCCGCCCCTGGCCAGGAAAAAGTAGTTGCAGGCACCGCAGCGCAGGATTTTGTCCCGCGCTAGAGATGGCCCTGGGGACACTAATCGGGGGGACATTCCCACACAGGTTAGGCAGATTGCGAGGCCCTGGGAAGCGCGGGGCCTTAGGCAATCGCCTAATTGGCCTAATTAGAGAGCCGCCTCTGCCAGTACACTTTTTAGGCACCCAGGATGCATTGCCCCGCACAAGGACTGCTGGGGTGGACTTTATAAAGAGAGAGGCGGAGCCCACGTCTCTCTTTTTGGACACCGCCCACCCAGCAAGCTTAACTGCTGCTTGAGCTCCTGTGACTTTAGGCCAGAAGCCTGGGCCTTTTTCTCCAAAGAGCCTTCCGCGCGCACCGAGGAACCTGAGGGACGTCTCTCCTTGATACTGCACCTTTGCCAGGAAGACCGAAGACCCGGATGTCGATGGATCGGTGTGCTTAGACACCGCAGCGGAAGAGACGGACGCGGACTGGTCCGGTTGGGTGAGAGAGCACCTGCTCATAGACAGACACAGTATCTTTGTTACCTTGGTGGATTACAAATTCTGTTCTTCAAGTGCACCACCGTTGCTAGCGAAGATTTCCCTACAGAACTTCCACTTAGTTCAGTCAGGCCTGACTGTGTAGCGTAGACATTCCTGGGTGCCATATTGTCCACGAGGGGAAGTAGCTGCAAAGGGGACTGTTAGAGTTGCATAGCATTGTACACTTGTCTGCTTGTTTAACACTGTTTATTGCAGGGCTCTGCATATGACATGTACCCACCTGTTTTACTGCTTACCCACTGATTTAAGTAAACATACAAGGGTTAAGTATATTGGTGTCTGTGTTCTTTACGGAAGGGATAGGTAAAGGAAGTTTTAAAATATCTCTGTGTCCTTGCCATAGGTTTGTGCCGCTGTGAGTTACAGGCCTCACAATCCTATCATCCCCTACTAACTGTGCCAAGGGAGGTTATAGCCGATTGCCAGGGGTTGACAGCGGTGCACTACAGGGCCCAAAATCATACAGGCAGCCCTCTTAACTGGGGGTATCGCTACATATATAAAATGCACTTTTTATCTATCAAAAAGTGTTCCCAGTGCTAAACCTTTCATCTGATTTTTAAATTGCTGCATTTGTAAATTCCAAAAGCCAATATAAAAGGAATAATAGTGGTAAAAAAGTACTTGTGGGTTTAACCAATATTTTTTTTTTGTACAATTCTCCTTTAAGGGGGTGTGGTCTATGCCTGCATACTTTTGCTGATAGGTGTCTCATTCCCATCTCAAAAAGTTGGGAGGTATGAAACTGCAACCTGCATAGGTGTGAACCAGGCCTTAAATCATGCTTCAAATTGATCAGGTGTGAACGGGGTCCAAAAACTGCTGATAACAGTTTGTGTACATGAACACATAGGCTGGTTTCACACTGGGGCGGTGGGGGCGGTGGCAGTATAGCGCCGCTATTTTTAGCGGCGCTATACCGTCGGAATTGCTGAGGTATTTGGCCGAAAAAGGGTTAATACCACCCGCAAACCGCGGCTACAGGTATTACCGCGGTGTCCCATTGATTTCAATGGGAAGGAGCGGTAAAGGAGCGGTATACACACCGCTCCTTCACCGCTCCAAAGATGTGGCTTGCAGGAGATTTTTTCTCCTCCTGCCAGCGCATCGCCTCAGTGTGAAAGCCCGCAGGCTTTCACATTGAGCATACTGGGGCAGGAGTTTTTCAGGCGTTATTTATGCGCTATTTTTAGCGCAAAACGCCTGAAAAACTCCTCAGTGTGAAAGGGGCCATAGGATAACATGCTGGGGAGTTTGACTGCAGAAAAAAAAAGTCTGAAGCCAAAAACAGCAGCTGTAAAAGCCTCCAGTGTGCATGAGGCCTTAAGCTGACCTCCGGCTTCAGCCTCATGCACACTGGAAGTTATAAAAACGTAGTGTTAGCTGTAGTACGAGTTTTTTTTCAGCAAAACTATACTCCCACAAAAGCTTATGGCTCAAAAACACTAATAAACGCTGAAGAGCCACGTGTTTTTATTTTTGCGTTTTTCAGAGTTAGAGCATTTACAGTTTTTGCAACTCCTCTCAAAACCCACTGGGGGGGGGGGGGGGGGGAGTGTGGGTTTCCAGCCAGAAAACACCCCTGCCAAAAACCGCTGATAAAAGCTTGTGTGCGCATGGACGCATAGGATAACATGCTGGGGAGTTTACTGGCTGCAGGAAAAAAAACAAACACCTGAAGCCAAAAACAGCAGCTCTAAAAATGTCCAGTGTGTACAAGGTCTTCTAGTGAAATCTAAATACTGTAGTTTGCTTGGACCCAGCAGCGTCAAACCAACCATTTCCTTCACAAACAAGATGCAGAGACTGTATGTGCTGTATAAACTGTATGTAGCCTTAGATTTATACAGTATACAGCGCTGTGTTCTGGCAGAGGGATGGAAACAAAATTGAATCAGGCATTCATAAGGAACTTTGTATTCTATGAATAAATACAAAGCTTCCTCCGATTTGTTGTGCTGGACAGGCGGGCGGATGTCATTGCAATATCCAACTCAGCCATTTAGAGGAAGCTTTGCATTTATTCACAGAATACAAAGCTCCTGGTGAAAGGCCGAGCAGCCCTCAACCCAACTAAATTTTGTTCCAGGAATGGGACAGATGTTCCAATCCTATTGCTGAAACAGCGTTGTGTAGGTGAGGCTACATACGTTTATGTGCTGAGAATTTGCTGCACCACTTAGTAAAAGTAAAAAGTTTGTTTGAACCAGCTTAGTCCAAATGAACTACCGTATTTCAAGTGAAGTTCCGGCGAAATTGTTTTTTTTGTTTAAAGTCAGCAGCTACAAATACTGCAGCTGCTGACTTTTAAAATATGGACACCTACCTGTCCAGGGCACCCGCGATGTCAGCACCTGAAGTCGATCTGTCAGGTGGAGGCGCCACCATCTTCAGTAAGGGAGTCAGGAAATGAAGCCTTGCAGCTTCACTTCCTGGTTCCCTACTGCACATGCGCGAGTCGCGCTGCGCGCTCTCACTGGTCCCTGCTGGCTTCTGGGACCTGTGCGTTTCCCAGAAGACAGCAGGGGGGGGGGTGGAGAAGGGGCCAGACATGGCGTAGATAGCCATGGCTATCCATGTCCGGAAGAGGGAGCAAATACCTGGCTTAGACAGATAAGGATTCCGAAAACCAGAAGTTCCATTTTTGGGTGGAACTCCGCTTTAAGAACAGTTATTAAAACTGATCTCCATCTTTTGATGAAGTTTAGAGACAAACCGTAATAAGTTGGTGATCATTCGCTACCCTTAGCAGTAGTGATTGATTGTGCAGTGTCAATACTGTAAACAACCAATTTTACCTCTGGTGCTTACTGTGGACCTCAACAGGTGAGGTTATTAGCAACTGATCAAGGCAACCAAGATCAGTAAAGAGAAGGTCTTTTAGGCCCCTTTCACACTAGCGGACCGTATGTCCGCTTTTTCATCCATCCGTTTATGGATGAAAAAGGGACATACATTGGTCCCTATGAGATCGCGGGTGTCAGTGGATGAACATCCGCTAACACCCGATCTCCTCCGTGTCCGCAATTCCCCGATTCTGCAGACGGAGGAAAATCACGGACAGACGGTCTGTGTTCATCCGATCCCCCCATTGGGGAGAGCGGAGATCTGACAGGGCGGTCCCTGCACAGTGTGCAGGGACCGCCCTGTCATCTGCCGGCTCAGCGGGGATCAGCAGAGTGATCCCCGCTGAGCAAGCGGAGGTTCACGGGGCGGATCCTCACGGATCCGTCCTGTGTGAAAGGGGCCTTACGTATTTCTATATATTTTTTTACATTCTTGAATGACCACCTATTGACACTGGTCGTTTAGCCCTGGTATACCAGATCCCAGCATTTTGGTGCAGGCGGAAGGCACAGGCACAAGCCCCACTGCTGGCATCCTGCAAAACTCTACGATAGTGGCGAGTGCACGGAGTGTTACTAATATTTAGGACAGTATGCGCCAGGGATGAATGCCTGGAAAGCAAGCAGTCTATATGAGGTCCAAAAAATAGTCACAGGTGAACAAAAGTATATGTATATAAAAATCTGTTATATGCCAAAAAAAGACAAATATAACAAATATAAAATGGATTGCATCTGTTACCATCCATTTATGTAAGCAAAAACAGGAAACAGACGCAATCCTTTTCTATTAATTTTTGCAGACATAAAACGGATGTAAATGGACATGCAGTACATTTGGAATAATACCAGGCCTCTTCACCGGACATATTTCACAAGTAAAGAATATTTAGGCTCCATTCATACTACTGCAACTTGTCATGCGAATATGGACACAAAGTCGCAGCACATTGATTTCAATAGCACCTGTTCCAAACTATGCGACTTAAAGTCATAGCGACTTTGAAAAGGTCCCTGCACTACTATGATGCAACTGTCTTGTGAACTGAGGGCAAGAGACTGTAAAGTCGGACTTGTGTGAATGGAGCATTATGTTCCAAATGATTACCAGCCTATGAAACACTGGTGTGACTACTGATTACATAGGCGGAGCACTCACTTGTGAGCCTGGATGGGCCCCACAAATGCTTTACTAGTTGTAGAGACCTCCACACACCTGGCCTCATTTGAGGTGTGCTGACCAACTCAGGAGATCTATTAGGCCGGGTTCACACTGGTCCGACAAACGCTCCGACATTGGGAGCTCATGTCGCATGACGTGTGAAAATCAATGTTTCCCTATGGGAGCCGTCTTAACTGGTCCGACACACGTCGGTCCGACTTTGAAAATGCTCCCTGTACTACTTCGGTCCGACTTTGATCCGACTTCAGCCCATTGACTATCATTGAAGTCGAATCAAAGTCGGACCGCAGTCTTGCATGATCCGACTTTGGCATGCGACTTGTGCTGCTCGAGGGGGAACTCCAGGCCAAATTTTAAATAAAAAACCGGCATGGGTTCCCCCTCCAGGAGCATACCAGGCCCTTGGGTCTGGTCTTGAAGGGGAACCCCTACGCCGAAAAAACAGCGTGGGGGTCCCCCCAAAATCCAAACCAGACCCTTATCCGAGCACGCAACCTGGCAGGCCGCAGGGGAAGAGGGGGGGAACAAGAGAGCAGCCCCCCCTCCCTCCTGAACCGTACCAGGCCACATGCCCTCAACATGGGGGGGTTTGGTGCTCTGGGGCAGGGGGGCGACCTGCGCCCCCCCCCCACCCCAAAGCGCCCTGCCCCCATGTTGATGAGGACAGGGCCTCTTCCCGACAACCCTGGCCGTTGGTTGTCGGGGTCTGCGGGCAGGGGGCTTATCGGAATCCGGGAGCCCCCTTTAATAAGGGGGCCCCCAGATCCCGGCCCCCCCACCCTATGTGAATGAGTATGGGGTACATCGTACCCCTACCCATTCACCTGGTGGAAAAAAATGTCAATAAAAAAACCACACACAGCTTTTTAAATTAATTTATTGCACAGCACAGCTCTGGGGTCTCCGCGCTCTCCGGTTCTTTCTTCCGCCGGGCCTTTCAACCAAAACATCCAGTGAGGACATAGAACAATAAACACATACTGCTTACCGGAGATCCATGGCATTCTATTTTAATGAGTGGCCATAAGCACTTGTGGGACTTATCCCAATAATCCTGAGGAAGAGTTTGTTCCCCGCCTCCTACTAGACCTCATTAGGGCAAAGAAACATAAAAAGAAACCAAATCTCATAGTGCAGTATGATGAATATAAAAAATACGTGATTAAAAGACGAATTGTGCACGCATGTCCAAATCTACCTAAGGCCCCTTTCACACTGGGGCGGGGAGGTGCGCTGGCGGTATAGCGGCGCTATTTTTAGCGCCGCTATACCGTCGTTTTTACCGCGATATTTGGCCGCTAGAGGGGCGATTTTAACCCCCGCTAGCGGCCGAAAAAGGGTTAATACCGCCCGCAATGCGCCTCTGCAGAGGTGCATTGCCAGCGGTATTACCGCGGTTTCCCATTGCTTTCAACGGGCAGCAGCGGTAAAGGAGCAGTAAACACACCGCTCCTTGACCGCTGCAAAGATGCGGCTAGCAGGACTTTTGGAGCGGTCCTGCTAGCGTACCGCTTCAGTGTGAAAGCCTTTGGGCTTTCACACTGAAGACTGCAGGGCACAATTTTTTCAGGCGGTATAGCAGCGCTATTTTTAGCGCTAAACCGCCTGAAAAACGTGTCGGTGTGAAAGGGGCCTTAAGCTAAACTCCAGGAATTGTTTGTATTGCATACCTAGATTGTTCCAGCTTGGCACAATGCAAGTAAGCATTACTCCTACCTGATAGACCACTGGCGGAAGCGTGAAATCACTGTCGTTTTTGGCACTATCACAGTGATAGTGGCGATCTTCCAGGTTCTATGCAAGTAACTGCCTCACTACACACCAACCACAGGGTGCGCACGCTTAACAATGCCAGCATACATAGAATGCCTAGTATTTATTCAATTAATACAATAATTCTCTGATTGGATGAGGTTGAGAGGAAGGATTGTTATGTCGCAAGCTATACCTCGTCCAATCAAAGAGCGCCTTGTATTCTTTTTATAAAAAAAAAAAAAATCTGAACTAGATGGAGAAAAACAGCAAATAAATGAGAGACCATTGCTAAGCTTCTACTGAATATTTCAAGTACCCATCTGTCTGTGGCTAAAGTACTTTGAGCAAGGGAAGTCATAACTATGGATCTTCATACTTGTTTCAAAGTACCAAAGCTGATGATTAGCGTAACAGCTAGGAGCAATAAAAATCCACATATTTTATAGGTTTCCTTCAATCAATAACCTTTGCAAGATGGGCGCGCAATCTGATTTACTTTGAGAATTGATTGGTTAGATAAAGAAAAAGGAAGAATCACAAAACAATCCATTTAGGTGATAGCCAATCTGGTAGACCCTTTTACTACACAGTTTGAAAGATCACATATACAGTTAGAGCCGGTTCACACTGGGGCAACACGACTTCCAGCGCGACTTCCAGAAGCAACTCAGACACGACTTGAGCATGAATCACAGCGAGACTTGGAGGAGACTTCAGCACGACTTGTGGTTATTAACAAGACGACTTGAAGTAAATTCCTTGTGGCTTCTGGGTAAATTCCTTTCTGCTTCCTGTAAAGTTGCCTTCAAAATGAACAGTTATCAGACTTCTAAGCGACTTCCATTGAAATCAATGGGTACAAGTTGCCTACAGGTCGCCTAGAATTCTGATTGAAGTAGTATAGGAACCTTTTTTGAAGTCGGAGCAACTGCAGTCGTGTGCATTAAAACATCTCCATTCACTTCAATTAGTTTTAAAAATAGCGCGACTTGGGGCAACTCGGGGCGACCTGAAGTCGCGTCCGGAGTCGCCCCTGTGTGAACCGGGTCTAAAACTCGAGTCCATGAAGACAACTGAAAAACATGTATAATTAGGGACCCTTAATGGCCACATTTGTTTGTCACTCACCCTATAGCAGATTTTACTTGGAAATGCATGGTTCTCAACTGGAAGATTTAGCCTTGCTGTGTTTTTGGAAAAATTGGTCAGTAGAGGCCCGACCGAAATAACTTACGACACAGCAGTCTTGCAAGGTTCTACCAAAAACAGAAAAATCCTTTGTGGCCACACATTATACACATGCTTGTTCTATGTTAGTGACTCGCCAAGCTGTAAGGGGTAGTAGGGTTCATAACCCTAAAGCTTGGCCCTTCAAAAACAATCAGCCAAGCTCCCTTATTTCTATTCTGACAGGTTCTTTTAAAGCCACCGTGGAAATTTCATGGAATATCGCTATACTAAAACAGCATTTGAAAGACATGCCATCAGGCCAGGAAAAGAACTCACCAATGTGCACAGCGGAGTCTATTTCTTTCAAAATTCCCTTCAATAACCATTTCCTATTATAAAGACACATTCAGATTTATAGTGGACCTTTCAAAGTTGATTAAGCAGAACAAAATTAAACCCTATTCATGGCAGTAATTCAAAAGGAACTTGCGAAAAGAACAAGTTCATCATGCCCTGGTCTCCATCTGCGATCATGGGAGGTCAAGCAAACTAACAAAATTCACCTAAATCTCTGCTGTTACAGAAGTTATCAGAGTCTTGCTGTAAAGTCTGCAAGCTTTGAGGATTTGTGGTTAACATACAAATGCCGTTAAATATGGCACAAAAGCATAAATAAAAAAAATTAAAAGCTCCAGCCCAACACAAAATTCAGGTTAATATAGATTTGCCCTTCTGTGGTACCAGATTATAGTATACAGAAATAATAATAATAATAATAATAATAAATAATAATAATACAAAATCCCATTTTTTAGATCTTACTGAATACGGTTTTTCACTTTCTCCCATAAAAAAAAAAAAAAAAAAAAATTGAAAATTATTCCGCAGATACCAATATTAAGCTTTATTAAAAAAAAAATAATAATAATAATAAAATTACATATACCGTATAAACTCAAGTATAGGCCGACCCGAATATAAGCCGAGGCACCTAATTTTACCACAAAAAACTGGGAAAACATATTGACTCGAGTATAAGCCTAGGGTGGGAAAATGCAGCAGCTACTGGGTAAACAATGCCCATCTGCAGCCTCACTGTGCCCAGTTGCAGTTGTACCTTTCATTACTAAAACCGTGTGCGTCTCCCGCTGTGTAATTCAGTCTGTTCGGCCGTCCAGTGAAACAAAGCCCCGCCTCCTCCTCATCCATCTGTGATAGAGGAACACTGATACGATGCTGGGAAACGGTATCAGTGTTCCGCCTATTACAGACGAGGAGGCGGCGGGGCTTTGTTACAATGGACGGGCGAACAGAATGCATTACACAGTGGGAGACACACGTCGTTTTAGTATTGAAAGGTATGGCTCACTCTAGTATAAGCCACACACACTCTATATACTGTATCCAACACCACAGCTTAAAGCTTAATAGTAGGAAACATACGTTGCAACTGGACCTTTTCAGCAGCTTTAGGCCCCTTTCACACGGGACGGATCAGTCATGATCCGCCCCGTGAAACTCTGCTTGCTCAGCGGGGATCGCTCTGTTGATCCCCACTGAGCCGGCGAATGACTGGGCAGTCCCCGCACACTGTGCAGGGACCGCCCTGTCAGATCTCTGCTCTCCCCTACGGGGGATCGGATGAACACGGACTGTCTGTCCATGTTCATCCGATCCGCTCCGCAGACTGATAGAAAAATAGAAATTTTTCTATCCTGAAAAACGGAGCATAGCGGACACGGGTGAGATCGGGTGTTCATCCGCTGACACCCGCTATCCCATAGGGATACATGTATGTCCGTTTTTCATCCGAAATGGATGGGTGAAAAACAGACAGACATACGGTCCGCCCGTGTGAAAGGGGCCTTAGGGTTTATAAAGTTACTAGTTATTGGGGTTGCCAACCTTTTTTTTTCCTGAATAGTTCGTATAAAAAACAGCCTGGTTTCTCACATCCGTAAAAGTCTGGGCAGGAGAGTTGGTCTGTAAAAATATGGCGGCTGGCTGCACTCATCAAGACCGAGTGCCTGACACTCAGTGCCCAGCCAGCATTATTCCCACTGCATGAAAGAGAGAAGGGAGCCTGGATCTGCTCTTGATGTTGACCAAAATGTTCATTGTCTCAACTCTCTGGTTTTAATGAAGTTCTTCTAAAAACTCCTGTAAAGACGCCGGACAAAATACGCTTGTTTTAGCGTTTTTTTTGCCAGTGTTTAGCCTAGTGTGTAAGCTACATTTAGTAGCTGCGTTAAGGAGCTGGACCGCCAGTGAATAGCTTACATTTAAAGAGCACCTGTCATTTCAGATCCATCAAGGCAGCGCCTGTTAGCGGGCATCAACTCACCTGCTGCCACCACGTCCCTCACCTTGTTGTGTCACTGCCGCATTACCAGCCATCCCATTAAAGTGAATGGGACTGTCAGTGAGACAACAGCGGGTCAGAGGAGGAGCTGCTGCGGGACAGAGGAAGTTAATTTAAATCAAGCCTTTTTACTAGTGTTTTAAATTGGGATTTAAATTGTGATTTAAATCAACTTGATTTAAATCAAATCCACCCTGAATAGACACATCAGGAATACGAAATGTTGGGGTAACACACTTTAACAATGCTTCTTCTCCTGCAGATGCATAGAGTTGGAAATGTGATCACAGCAATGGAATGAATTATGCCATCCTCTTTAAAAACTCCTTATAACAGCATTGCCAATGCCTAAAGTAAGACATTTAGGGGCCACCAAGGACCCCTCCCTCAGGCATAAGTGACCATCAAACATTGCACTTTAGTGGTGACTAATACATGTGAAATTTTGTACCTAAATGGTGTACCGGTGACATTATATACTTGATGGCACCATCTATCAGGTTCACTATGGCACCCATGTCTATTAGATTTACCGCTGTAAGGAACACACTGGATTAGATGGATTATGGGGGGAAAACACTAATTTTACTCACCGATTACAGTTTCCATAAGTCTTCATAAACTCTGCTTAAAAATAGGACCCCTTGCACACAGAGTGCACCACCTGCCGTTTTAGTGCGCCTTCGTTTTGAACTTTCCTCCACTTAGTTTGAGGTCAGGTCCCGTGTTCTTGATTTTGGTTTCATATTGAAAAAAAGGGATTTTTATAACAGCTTACCTGTAAAATCCTTTTCTTGGAGTACATCACGGGACACAGAGCGACTTAGTCATTACTAATGGGTTATATAGTTTACCTTCAGGTGCTGGCACTGGCAACTTCCAAACCGGAAGTACCCTCCCCTATATAAGCCCCTCCCATCCGGGAGCACCTCAGTTTTGTAGCAAAGCAATAAGTGTCCCAAAAAGAGGGGTGGGAGCTCTGTGTCCCGTGATGTACTCCAAGAAAAGGATTTTACAGGTAAGCTGTTATAAAAATCCCTTTTTCTTTTTCGTACATCATGGGACACAGAGCGACTTAGTCATTACTAATGGGACGTCCCAAAGCAATGCCAAATGAGGGGAGGGATACATAAGCTGGGCGCCATCAGGCATGAGGATCTTTTGCGGCCTGCAACACACTGCGCCCAAAGGTGACATCCTCCTGACTTCTAACGTCTACCTGGTAGAATCTAGTAAACGTGTGTGCTGAAGACCATGTTGCGGCCTTACAGACTTGAGCCAGGGAGGCCTGGTGATGCACTGCCCATGAAGTTCCAACTGCTCTTGTGGAGTGCGCCCTAACTTTGAACGGAGGCGGTCTCTTTCTCAAGCCATAGGCTTGTATTATGACCTGTCGAATCCACTTGGCTAAAGTAGATTTTGATGCTGCCTGACCCTTTCTAGGGCCTTCCGGCAGAATAAACAAAGTATCCGTTCTGCGAATCTGAGCAGTGGCTTTTAGATAAGCTTTAACTGCTCTTACTACATCCAAAGAATGTAATAACTTTTCCTCTACCGAGCTAGGTTTGGGGAAAAAAGAAGGAAGAACCACATCTTGGTTCAAATGAAACCTCGATACCACCTTAGGAAGAAAGGCTGGATGAGGACGTAATACTACTCTGTCCTTATGGACAACCAGATATGGCTCCTTACAGGACAAGGCGGCTAATTCCGATACTCTTTTAGCCGAACAAATGGCTACTAAGAAAATCAATTTCCTGGTGAGAAGAACCAAGGAAATGTGTTGCAATGGTTCAAACGGTTGTTTCTGTAGAACCGACAGAACCAGGTTTAAGTCCCATGGACATATGGGAATACTAACCGGAGGGCTAATACGCATCACTCCTTGTATGAAAGCTTTGACTAGTGAATGCGAAGCCAAGGGCCTTTGAAAAAATATTGACAAGGCCGAAATCTGACCCTTGATAGTACTCAAGGCCAGCTTCCTATCTAAAGCCCACTGTAGGAAGTCCAAAATCCTACCTATCACGTGGATGCCATTTCTTGGCCTCACACCATGTAATGTACGCCTTCCAGATCCTATAATAGATCTGCCTGGATACCGGCTTCCTGGCATCGATCATGGTAGATACCACAGAATTAGAGAGCCCTCTCTTTTTCAGAATGTGGGCTTCAATAGCCAGGCCGTCAAACCTAGGGCTGGTAAGGAAGGGTGGTATATCGGTCCTTGCGACAGCAGGTCCGGACGATGTGGGAGGGTCCAAGGATTCCTCACTGACATTTTTACAATCTCCGCGTACCATGCCCTTCGGGGCCACGCTGGAGCCACCAGAATCACTGGTTTCTTTTCTACCCTGATTCTGCGGATTAATCGCGGTAACAATTGTGGCGGTGGGAATGCATATATCAGCTTGAACTGATCCCAAGGGAACACTAGGGCATCCGAGCCGCAAGCTAGGGGATCCCTTGTGCGAGACACAAATCTGTCCACCTTTGCGTTGAATCTGGATGCTAGCAGATCTACATCCGGTGTTCCCCACCGCTGGCATATTGCCTGGAAAACCTCGGGGTGAAGAGACCATTCCCCTGGGCATAATTGTTGGCGACTTAAAAAGTCTGCTCTCCAATTTTCCACTCCTGGGATGAAAACCGCGGATATGGCTGGGACATATCTTTCTGCCCACTCCAGGATGCAATTTGCTTCCCTCTGGGCTGCACGACTCCTGGTGCCACCCTGGTGATTGATATATGCCACTGCTGTGGCATTGTCTGATTGAATTCTGACAGGGGACCCTTGGAGTTTGGATGTCCATGCTACTAGGGCATACCGGGCTGCTCGTATCTCTAAGAGATTGATGGGCAGGGCCTTTTCTGCATCTGACCACTTGCCCTGGAGAGACCATTGCTCCAGTACTGCCCCCCAGCCTATGAGGCTGGCATCTGTAGTGACCACCTTCCAAGAAACCGGACTGAAGGGTTTCCCTTTTTCCAGATTCTGGGGCACCAACCACCAATGGAGGCTCTTGCGAACGGAAAGGGACAGGGACATTGGTAAGTCTAAAGCCTGAACTTTTTTGTTCCAGGCTGACAGTATGGCCCTTTGCAAATTCCTTGAATGGAATTGACCGTAGGGTACTGCTTCGAATGAAGCCACCATTTTTCCCAGCAGCCTCATGCACAGGCGTATGGATGGTTTTCTTTTTGTACCCACTAAGTGGGTCAAATCTTTTAAAGACGACACCTTCTCTGGAGGTAAGAAAATCTTTCTCTGATTTGAATCCAGCCTTAGCCCTAAGTATTCCAGACTTTTGACTGGTCTTAGAGCTGACTTGTCCCGGTTGATAATCCAACCGTGATATTCCAGATACTTGATTGTCTTGTGAATAGCTACTTCCAGCTTTTCCACTGAGTGGTCTATTAGTAGCAGGTCGTCTAGATATGCCATTATCATTAAGAATATTTTTCTCTGGCCTGAATCCAACCTTAGCCCCAAGTATTCCAGACTTTTGACTGGTTTTTAGGGCTGACTTGTCTCGGTTGATAATCCAACCGTGAGATTCCAGATACTTGATCGTCTTGTGAACGACCACATCTAGTTTTTTCACTGAGTGGTCTATCAGCAACAAGTCATCCAGATATGCCATTATCATTACACCTTGTGTTCTTAGATTGGCCAATAGTGGGGCCAGAACCTTTGTGAACACTCGTGGTGCTGTGGCCAGACCGAAAGGTAAGGCTCTGAACTGAAAATGGCGCCCTTCTACTGCAAAGCGTAGAAATTTCTGGTGGGCCGGAAAGATGGGAATATGCAGATAAGCATCCCTTATGTCGATCGAGGCTAACCATTCCTGCCCTTGTAGGGCGGTGGCCACCGATCGGATCGACTCCATCCGAAAAGTCCTGATATTTAGGAACTTGTTTAGCCCTTTTAGATTTAATATGGGCCTCACGTCCCCATTTGGTTTGGGGACTGTGAAAAGGTTCGAGTAAAACCCGAATCCGCTTTCTTCCAGGGGAACCTTCATGATTACACCTTGGAGCAATAGTTGTTCTAGTGCCAGAAGGAGGGATCCTCTCTTCTGGGGATCTCTTGGCATGTTTGACCTCATAAATTGGGCAGGAGGAGTGCCTTTTAACTCCAGCTTGTATCCCAGACTTACTGCGGAGAGCACCCATCTGTCTCTGATGGTGTCCCGCCAGGTCTCTGAACAACTGAAGCCTTCCCCCCACCCGATTGAGTGGGGGCAACGCTTCATGACTTGGGGGGAGGTTTTGTACCTCTCTTGATCCAGGGCTTCTTGTTACCCTGTGATTGTCCCTGATTTCTGCCCCTTGAATTTGACCGCGGAGGCCGTCGGAATTGTTTCACAGCCGATGTGCCCGGGACTGGAGAAGTAGGCCTCTTAAAAGAAGGACTTCTACTCTTGTTCTTAACCGGTAAGAGTGAACTTTTACCGGCAGAAATTTTCTGGATATATTTGTCCAGATCTTCTCCAAATAAGCGTTCTCCATGAAATGGGAAGCTAACCAGCAGTTTCTTACAGGGAGCTTCAGCAGACCAGTTTTTGAGCCACAGGAGCCTACGCATATGTACTACAGACAGCGTAAAGCGGGAGGCCTGTTGGATTGTATCCTTTATGGCATCCACCGCAAAACACAAGGCTCTAGGCAGGTCAGCTAGGGCAAGAGCCTGCTGATCTGGTAAGTCCCTTAAGACTTGTTTCAACTGATCTTTCACTGTTTGGCAGACTCCAATCGCTGCTACCGCAGGTTGTGTCACCATGCTTGCTGTAGAGAAAGCAGATTTTAGTAAAGACGCCAATTTTTTATCTATTGGGTCTTTGAACATTGGAACATTATATACTGGACATGTCAGTGATTTGTTCACAGAAGAGATGGCTGCGTCCACTGTAGGGACCCTCCATTTTTTTATGAACTTATCCTCCATGGGATAGATCACCGGAAATCTCTTGGGGGGAGCAAATATTTTATCAGGATGCTCCCAATCCTGGTAAATAAGCCCTTCTAATAAAGGGTGGATTGGGAAGGAACAGACAGCCTGGGGAGCTTTTAGCGACCCCAGCGAGGAAACCGTAGTGGTTGATGGTTCCGCCAGAGGCATTTTAAATGCTGATCGGACCATGTTAGTCAGAGACTGAACCCATAATCTTTCAGCCTGAGATGCTGAGAAAGGTTCTTCCACTGTTGATTCCTCCATAACTGAATCAACCTCATCCTGATCCCCTTCAGGTAGGTCGATCTCTGTGTGGGGCTGTTCCTCCACTAACAGGCACTCTGAAGGAGGAGACGGAGATGGGACGCGCTTTCCCTGTGACAGGGAAGCAGCGATCAATGCTGTTAATCTCTCTTCCAATCCTCCCAGAGTTGAGGATAAAACCTCCTCTGTTATATATACAGGAGCAGGTGGACTGGGGACAGCCGCAGCACCAGGCACTCCTGCAGGGTTTCTACGGCTACTGACCTCTGAATTCTCAGGGGAGATTGGTGCAGTACAAGCATGCCCAATATCCTCAGAGCCCGATGGAGACCCCTTTGGCTTCCTGGAAGACTTATTTCCGGAGCGTCTGGACGACATATCCTTTAAGCACAAAGCTGAGGTATTCTCGTCGTCATACACCAATTTTGCTGGTAATAGTCTAACATAGATGCTGCTATATACCAGCTGGTGTCCACTAAAGTGCCTTTCTATGGGGATGCCTGCATCAACCGCCTCTGTGTGCCACTGTTTGTTGCTAGCTCTGTTTGCATCCAGCTGACACTTGTACTGTGTCTTTATACAAGCTGGGACGCCTGCACATGCGCAGAAGCGCCGTGGCGCGCATCGAGCGTCATCCACCCGCCCCGCCCCTTTTTTTTCATAGGAGGCGCGTGCACGCACCCGCGCCCGTGCGCCATTGGCGCCCTTTTCGAAAATCAAACAGGGACTAGGAGCCAGGGCCCTTTTTGCCGGAGGGCCTGTGCGGTGGATGAACGCAGCAACAGGGCAGAGGAAGTGGATTCCCACAGAGAAACTTACCAACTGCCTGGATCTTTTGACTTGAGAAAACCAAAGATCCACATGACAAGAAAAATGGACCACAGCGGCCTCTAGTGGTTTAACACAGGTACCGCGGTCCTCTTTTTTTTTTTTTTTCTTGACTACTATTAAAATTTTACATTTTCAGTAGTTACAGGCATACACAGATATTAGCGGGAATACCGTTAGGTAACAGACAGAAAGACAAATTAGGCTTGGGGGTCCCCCAATAGAACAAAGTTCCTGGGGGCCCCCACTTACCTGTTCCCCGCCGCAGGACTCTGTTTGGTCCACAGAAGCCCAAACTTCACCTATCATGGCAGGCATTGTAATTAAACCTTCAGGGACCGGGTTCCCAAGGATTCCACTCCCCTGGACCTGTATAGCACCCTGCACAGACAACATCTTGGTCGTGGGTATGACCAGAGCTCTGGATCCCAGGGTCCAGCCCTCCTAAGAGAGGCATTACAGGCAAAACCTTGCTCTTCTGCTGCAAGGCCCGGGTACCGACCGTTTAGCTATGAAGCTTTTTTGGTGGGATCCAGAACAGCTTACTAAGGCCCGTAAAAGAACCTGCACGCAAGCCCAGTGAAAACACATGTTACTCTTTGGCCAACACCTTAGACACTGGCAAAAAACTGAGGTGCTCCCGGATGGGAGGGGCTTATATAGGGGAGGGTACTTCCGGTTTGGAAGTTGCCAGTGCCAGCACCTGAAGGTAAACTATATAACCCATTAGTAATGACTAAGTCGCTCTGTGTCCCGTGATGTACGAAAAAGAAAAAAACTGCACTCCTGAACCTTTATCACCCCCTTGATTTATTTAAAAGGTTTCGATCATGTCTCCCCTTTCCCTTCTTAACTCCAAACTGTACATATTAAATTCCTGTGGAACTGTATTCAATGCTTTGCTGAAATCAAGATATGCCATGTCCACAGCACCACATCCAAAACATTGGTAATATAGTAAAAAAAAAAAAAAAAAAAAAAAAAAATTTGATTAGTCTGATATGATCTTCCCTCAGTAAAGCCATGCTGCTTTGGGTCCAACAAGTTATGTATTTTTAGGTAATCAATGATCCTTCTTTTCAGGGAGTGATTCCATTAACTTGACTACAAATTAATATTAATCTCACTGGCCTGTAATTGCCAGCTTCAACCTTGCTGCCCGTCTTGTGGATAGGTCCAAAATTAGCTGTTCGCCAGTCATGGGGAACTTCTATTAGAAAAGCTTGATTTAAAAAGATCCGTTATTGGTCCAACAACTATATTTCGAAGCTCTTGGAACTCTGGGATGAATACCATCAGGGTCCTTTTTTAATCTTTAACCGAGCCAGTTTCTTTACTACCTCTATCTCCAGAAATCCTAAAAATGAACACTCACTACTAGAACCAATAGGATTCCCCAACATGTTATGGTTAGTGCAATTTATTTCTGGGAAGACTGAACAGAAGAAGTAATTGTTTAAATGGTTTGCTACATCCAAGTCTCCCTCAACATGTGTTGTGCCCAGTTTCCATTTTAGTGATCCCATTGTATTTTTCCCTAATGTATCTAAAAAGGTTTTAGCCTCTTTCTTAATAGATTGAGCAATTTCTGCCCCTTTCTGTGCTTTGGCAGCACTGATAATGTGTTTGGCCTCCTTTTGTCTTTTTTTATACTCTGTCAGCTACAACTCCTGTTTCCTTGAATCTTCTATATGCCGATTTTTCTTTCCTTTGCTATCCTACTTACCTCTTTAGTGAACCATATTGTTTTGTTCTTCTGTTTATTCTTACTAACTAGCCTGGCATATACAGTAATCTAGTTGCCTTCAGGATGGTAGACATTAACAGTGCCCACCGATTACTTGCTCCTGTCATTTTACTCTAAAGCCTCGTACACACGACCGGTTTTCTCGGCAAGAACCAGCAAGAAAATAGCTGGCAGAGCTTTCTTGCCGAGTACACCGTGCGTGTATACGAGGCTTTCAGGTTTCTCGTCAACAAAACTGGCCAGAATCTCGACGAGAAAAATAGAGAACCTGCTCTCCATTTTCTCGTCGGGATTCTCGTCTGCCTGTTTCCCCGACGAGAAACCCGAGAGTGTGTACGCTTACCTGTCGCCGTGGAAACACGCGCATGCTCAAAATGACTTCGACGCATGCGCGGTAGCTTCCTAGGCATAGGTAGGGTGTAGCAAGATGGCGGTGACGGCATCGAATGTGACGAGCGTGCGCTCGTCGATGACGTCACCGTGGTTCTTTTGAATCGAGCGTGTGTACACTCGGCCAGGACAAGATTGTCAAGAGATTCTCGGTCGTGTGTACGAGCCTTAACATTTAATTAATTTTTCAGAAATCAACCTATTTCAGCAAAATTTGTCCTTCTGAAACCTAAAACTTTTGTTTTTGTATATGATTTTTCAATTCTTGTTTTAATATCAGGCCAAAGACATTGGTGATCACTAGAATCCAAAATTTTCTCACACCTCAACATCAGACAGTAGATTTCCATTTGTCAGTACTAGGTTGAGAATATGATCACCTTGGGTTGGGCTTTTTACTAACTGTTTTAGAGAAACCCTATTCAGTGCTTCGATAACATCCCTGCTTCTGCTTGTAATAGCAATTTGAGAATTCCAGTTAATGTCAGGCATGCTAAAGTCACCCATAATCAAAACCTCGACATGCATTGCCATTTGAGTCATCTCATCAAATCAACAAGTTATCAATCTTCAGTCTGTCCTGGGGGTCTGTATACTACACCAATTGTAAGGGAAGATCCCTCTCTGGTTGGAAGGCAGACCCAGAGGGTTTCGAGAATTTCATTTGTTATTTGAATTAATGTTAGCGTTCTGCTATTTTTGACATATATGACAACTCCAACTCCCCTCTTCCCTACTCAGTCGTTCCTGTATGGTGTATATCCTGGTATTGTTATTTCCCAGTGATTTGAAACCTTGAACCATGTCTCCATAATTGCAACAAGGTCCAAGCTGTCCCTAGACATAACAGCCGTCAGCTCACAAAGCTTGATGCCTAAACTACGAGTATTAGTGCACATGACATGAGAAACACTGCTGTCTACTGCATTATTTTAACCAGAGACTTTAAACGGAAGTGACCACCCCATCAGCCCAGTCCTTACAAAAAAAACAAAAAACAAACAACCCCTCACATTTGTTTTAACCTGCTGGGGACAGAAATGCTCCTCAGCAATTAAATCTCTGCCCCTATTTTTTCATTTTTTGAAGCTTCTAGAAGCGAAAAAAAAAAAAAAAAAAAAAAAAAAAAAGCGTTTTTGGGAGTGATTTGCCAGCAGAAAAAAAAAAAAAAAAAAAAAAAAAAAAAAGAAAAAAAGAAGGTTGAGTGGTAGTTCACACCAGACGCAGTTCCGTGTGCTTTTTTTCTGCATTAAAAAATCATGCACAGTGTTTTCCATGTATTCCAGTGGTTCTAGTTCACACCAGTGCAGTCAGTTCCAGTCAGTTTCTGGTCAGTTTCCGGTGCGGAAACTGACCGGAACTGACTGTATTGGTGCAGAAAAAACAGAACTGCATGGAACTGCATCTGGTGTTAACTGGCCCTGAATGTTTCTAACTGCTGCTAAAAGCAGACACAAAAACGCCATTATGAGCATTTTCCATCCAGCGTTTTTCTTGAAGTTTTGTTAGCTTATAGTGTACATGGAGTGTTAGAGCCCTTTCACACTGAGCCGCCCATAGCTTCGGCGGTAAAATGCCGCTATTTTTACAGCCGACGCTAAGGGGCGGATTTGCGGCGCATTTCGGACGCTAGCGGGGCGCTAGCGGCCGAGAAAGGGTTAGAACCGCCCGCAATGCACTAATGAAGCAGCACATTGCGGGCGGTATAGCCGCGCTGTCCCATTGATTTCAATGGGCAGCAGAGGAGGAGGAGCAGTAAACACACCGCTCCTTCCCCGCTCCAAAGATGCATCTAGCAGGACTTTTTTTTACTGGCTTTCACACTGGAGTGAATGGGGACAGAGATTTTTAAGGGCGGATTGCAGGCGCTATTTTTAACGCTATAGCGCCTGAAATACGCTCCAGCGTGAAAGGGGTCTTAAAGCGGAGTTCCACCAATATAAAAGTCAGCAGCTACAAAAAGTGTAGCTGCTGACTTTTATTAAATCGGACACTCACCTGTCCCAGGTTCCAGCGATGCAGGCGTACGAAGCCCCGCTCATCTCCCCCTCCTCTCTGCGGCACCAGCATCGTGACTGGGCACCCGGCTATGGCTCTGCGTGCCGTGATTGGCCGGGCAGTCATCTGGGACGTGTCCCAGATGATTGCCGAGAGGGAGGGGGGAGAGGTGAACTTCCTTCTGGAGCCCCGGGAGGAAGTGGGAGCTGGAACCATCTAAAAAGGGGTTTCCGTTCCCCCCCAAAAAAATGACATGCCAAATGTGGCATGTCAGGGGTCACCTTCCCTTAAAGCGGGAGTTCCATTTTTGGGTGGAACTCCGCTTTAAGAATGAGAAGTTGAATGTAATCAATCATTGGGAAATGAGCAAAATGCTCAAGTGTGAATAGGAGCTTAGTCACACGCATTCTCTGCACAAACCCAAATTAGAAAAAAAAAAAAAAAAAAAAGAAGGAGGTTAAGGCAACAATGTCATTATTTCAGCTAGGTATAATTTGTAGTCTTACATTGCTACTGATCTCCCCTCCAGACAGCAAATAAAGCACTGACAGGTTGATACTCGCTCTCTGCTGCAGTTGGAGAAAAACTAAACAATGCGTTTTCCTTTTTACTGGCATGCTGGATCATTTATACGTTTTCTTGCACAGAGTGAGCATATGTGTAGGAAAAATAAATAAAAAATAGTCTGGTTATCCAGATTTGCATCTAAATCTTGCCGATTGATGCTATTGTGTTAAGCTAGCCTTCTGAATCGGCTATATTTTTAGCCATGGTTGGCCTTTCTGTACCCAGCTAGACAAAAGTCGACTGGACAGATGAAAAATTATTGGCTGAACAACTGAAGTCACTGTTTGGATATTCAGACAGCCATGGGTGCAGCGCTGTCTGAATACTATCACCAGCAATGCAGAATCTACGGAGTTTCTCTTGTTAAATAAGAAATAGTGGGGTTTGTGGTGCTGAATGCTACCATGGAGGTCTCTACAGCCAGCTACAGTTCTTGGAACTATTTTTGTCCCTGTTCAATAAAAGTGCTCCTACTGAACATCAAGACAGTGTTTTTTGTTTTTTTTGCAAAAACTGGAGCATGCAAAATCTGGTGCAGCTCTTCATAGATCAGCAATTAGCTTCAAATTTTTATTTTCAAAGATTAATTAAATAAGCTTAAGTTAGTGGCCGATTAGCTACCATGCACATCTGCACCAGTTTCTGAGTGTACCAGTTTTAGGCTTCATGTACACGGGACGTTGTTCAACCTCTCCTTAACGATTTAACTTGACAGCTAGAAACCAGTGTCTAAAAAAACGGCCATTTGGCCGCGTTTACATGCCGCGTTTGCGTCTAGAAGCATCTGTAAAAAAAAAGAAAAACGCCTATAAACAAAAACGCGTTTAGCGTCTTAAACTTCGGCGTCTGAACTCATTGTTTTGCCTTCAAAAAAAGGCCTATAAAAACGCAACTGCCTAAAAACTACAGTAAACGAACCTGTGTACATGTACACATAAGATAACATTGAATGAGTTCAGGGGCAGTTGAAAAAAAAAAAAAAAATTGTCCAACTGCCTCTGAACGTCCGTTTAGCAGCAGCAGTGTACATGGGGCCTTAGTAAATCTCCCCCACTGAGTGAACAGGGGGTGGGTGGGTTTGAAGGCTTATGCCTTGTACACACAATCGGAATTTCCAATGGAAAAAGTCAGACAGACTTTTTCCATCGGAAATTCCTACCGTGTGTGTGCCCCATCGGAGAGATTCCAATGAATTCCATCAGAGTTTAAACATAGAACATGTTCTATTTTACTCCGATGGAATTCCGTCGGAATTCCAATGTGCTTTTGGCCGGGCAAAAGCCTGATTGTGTGTACGGGGCATTAGTCCAGAAGTTGATGCTTTGTTTCAAACCATACCATCAGAAAGGGCATTAAAATGGGGTTTTCTATACAAGTGAAGTAAAAGCATGTACCACATTTCGTTTTAGATAATCAGAATGGATAAAAGATTCACTTTAAGGCCCCTTTCACACAGGCAATCCGATCAGGTCCGCTTGGCAGTTTTTCAGATGGACCTGATCAGACCCTCCAGTCTATTCTTTGGAGTGTACACATGTCCGTTGGCACCCGCCGCCATCTGATCCTGTCTACCAAAAACAGACGGATAGGGGACCAATTTTCCATCCGTCCGGCAGATCGGATGGAAACGGACAGGCGGTCCATTTTTATCAGATTGCTCTATATAGACGAAAGCGATCTGTGTCCATGTCCGCTCTTCATAGCGGAGCGGACACAGACATGTCTCCTGCCTGCTCACTGGGGATCAGCGGAAAGATCCCCCGGTGAGCAAGCAGATCCCGCTTCACAGAGGCACCCGTGTGAAAGAGGCCCAAGGGGAAACCAACCCATTTATATTATGTCATACATTAACCAACTCATTTTAAAGTGGCTGGCTAACACAACACAGACACTGGCTAATGAAACAAATTGCACCCATTGCAGGTGCCTCAGAAAGGTACAATGGGGTGCCACTCCGAATAAATCGCACAACAGGACACCAATGCACGTAACATGCACGGAGGCTGCCATTACCATTTTTCAGAAATGAATGACATAGCATTCTTCCTCAATACAAACTCATTGATCAGGAACAAGCACGGAGATAAAAAAACTCAGAAAATTATAACCTACCCGTTTGTGGTCAGCTAATAAAGCCACCATTTCAGCATAACAGCCAGCCAACTAGCATTTTCAGAAGAGAACAGCAATTACAACTGCAACACTGCCTCAGTACAGACTTTCTTTAAACTCTGCAGAGGGTACAGGATTTCTCGGTTTACTCATATTCCAATCAACTCATTTCACAGCTAAAATAGTGACAATTACGAGTTTTCACACAAGACCATAGACATATTTTCTAGTGTGCTTATATAAAGCAAATTTGCTAATCCCATATGCTGATCCCAACTCTTTTCACACTTGAGCGTTTTGTTTTGCCATTTACCAAAGCACAACAGCACTCATGTCTCATTCTCAATGCTCCCACTCACACCTGACATGTGAGCCCCTTGTCATCTAAAGCTCAAAAAAAAAGAGATGACCTTTGGGGCAGAATCACTCATTGTTGACCCCATAGACTTCACTGAGAGCCCTTGAAAAACACGTCTTTATGTGCGTTTTTTCCAGAGCTCCCATTTAAAAGACTATGGGGAAATTAACCTGTTTTTGCTCCTGTATTACAAGCTGAATGTGGTGAAAAGGGGGGATATGCCTGGTTTCTGGACCCCTCTTTTCCTCATGGGAGTGTGGCAGCATCTGTTTCAATGCTCCCCCACTGTATTAATACTTGAGGATCAGGGATAGGTCAATCCAGGTCATGTGACCCCCAGGAACCTTCTAGAATTCCTGGGGACCCCTATAAAAAGGGCTACCCCAAGTTAGTCAGGGCTAGTCTCCTGAGGTAGGATACACCAGTGGAGCTCCCCCCTCCCTATTCTGTCACAGTCTTATTATGTGGTGGGTCCCTTTTGTTTTACAAAGGGGACAGTTGTGTGCAAGAATTTGAAAATAGGTCATTTATTTTGCAGCTCGAATCTTAGTGGTGAAGTTGTGTAATCGGTTGATGCATTTAATTCATTAAAGTTGTACATGATAAGTTATGCGTCAACCCCATTTGTTATAAAACAGTAATAAAGGCCGCGCCCAAATAAAATTATGTTTTCATCAATAAACGGATTGTTGTTGGTTTTCTTTATGTCCAGGCCTTGCTGCCTGTAATCCCATGTGCAAACCTCTATCGTCTGGCTACAGTCTCGCCTAGTGTAGATAGGACTAAGATGTCAACACTGGTTACAACCCGATTGTAAAATCTTCTTTAGATTTAGAACAAAGCAAACTTGTGAAGCCCCCCCAACAATACAACTTAAGAACATAAAATCAAGTGTTTTTTTTTTGGTATAAATAAAATGTCCTCCTTTAGATTCTACTCCGTTAGATTAAAGCCTAGTACACACGACCGAGAACTCGTCAGGAAAAAAAGTCGTTTTTCCCTGACGAGATTCTTGACGAGAATCTTGTCCCGGCCGAGTACACGCACTTGATTCAAAAGAACCGCCGTTCTTTTGAATGGAACGAATGCGGTGACGTCATCGACTAAGACGAGCTAGACCCTACCTATGCCTAGGAAGCTACCGTGCATGCGTCAAAGTCATTTCGAGCATGCGCGGGTTTCCGCGGCGACAGGTAAGCGTACACACTCTCGGGTTTGGTCGGGAAACCAGTTTTCTTGACGAGAAACCTGAAAGCCTCGTACACACGCACGGTTTACTCGGCAAGAAAGCTCTGCCAGCAATTTTCTTGCCGAAAAAAAACGGTCGTGTGTACGAGGCTTAAGACTGGGTTCACATATATGCAAATTGGATGCGTTTTAAACCACATCCAATTCGCATAACATGTGAATGTGACTGGCTCTCAATGGAGCCGGTTCACACATGGCCACGGTGAGGTTTCAAAAAGGGTCCTGTGCGTTTTTGGGTCCAGTTCAGGTGCGAATTCAGGCAAAATTTCTCACCTGAACCGATGAACAGGAACGCACCAGACCACAGTCTGCAAAACGCAGCCACACATGCGAACCCGGCCTTGGGGTACATTCACCCTTGCGAATATACCCGACAAAGATCACATGCGAGAACCCTAGCAGAGTTTTCCAGCGATTATCCACATTCATGCAGCAATCATATGCAAGTGATCGGCCCTGGATGCAGAAAACCTGGGTCTAGGGCTGATCAATGGCAAGTTTTCATTGCATGAGTGATCACATGCGAGCGGACACAATTTTCTGCGGGGGCTGGCAGCCTCCCATTGCTTTCGGTGCTGCCTCCCACAGTTAAAAGGGGTTGTAACCCTCATGGTTTTTCACCTTACTGCATTCTATGCAGTAAGGTGAAAAACCTTCTGTAGTGTGCAGTTTTACTTACCTGAACGCCGTCATCCTCCACCCAGGAACGAGCACACCATCTCTAGCTGGTGTCTCGTGTCCTAATTGGATAGATTGACAGCAGCGGGAGCCAATGGCTGCGCTGCTATCAATCAAATCCAATGATGCGGCACCGAGTCCTGCATTCTGTGTGAATGTACACAGATGCAGGACTCGGGATCGCACCTGCGCAGGTGTCCACCAAGAAGAGCACTTCTCCAACTTGAACACTTAATGCGGGGAGGAGCCACCAGCGCCGCTAAAGGGACCCCAGAAGAGGAGGACCGGCCACTCTGTGGAAAACTAACTGCACAGTGGAGGTAAGTATGACATGTTATTTATAACAAGAAAAAACACACACACACACACACACACTCACACACACACACACACACACACACACACACACACACACACACACACACCCTTTAACTGCTGGAAACCCCCTGTTGTGATCTTTGTCAGGTATATATGCAAGTGTGAATGTACCCTTACCAGAACCAAGGTAACCAGTCTATTCAGTTGGCATCCAATCTGCCAAGCTATTGCTGGTAGATCTGAAGGATATTGTACAGATTCTAATGCGTATAGTGGAGTTTAAACAAACAGATTGTGCAGTCAGATGGTGACGTGTTTTGTCAGTTTCAGTGAATATTTTCAAGCACGGCAATGATTTTATAGCACAAAGTAATGCATAGTTCGCACGCCAGTACAACGTCCATTTACCTTCAGGTATGTACACTTACCACACACACCTGGAGAAGGAATGAACAGTTTAGATCACTTTGTCATACAGATAATTGATATTTCCAACACGCTCATTAAGTAAAGTGACATTTTTTAGGACAGACATACACCATTAGACAAAGCTCACAAACAAATACCAGGAGCAATTGTTTAAGCGGCCGTCTGAAGGGAACACGGAGGAAACATGCATTGCTGTCTGACGAAATTCTGCACATTCCAATCTTTCCATGTCGGTTTATCACACACATACCTGTATGTTGATCGAACAAACAGGAAAAACACAAATAAAAGAAGCGGAATGCTCACCTCATGGAGTAAGGTTTTCCTACCTCCGGCACAAAAGGAATTTGAAAATGTAGACTAAA